>JAGXJF010003175.1:0-163057 GCA_019208055.1 Stipa capillata | reverse complement strand
AGGAGAGAGCTTTATGTCCAAGCATTACAGCGGGCAAGAGGTGTCACATATGTTAAGGATCTCGATATTGTCCTTGGAAGAGAGCGGTAAAGAAGTGAGAGGCCGCGTGCGTGTATGGAGAAGAAATCAATACATCTTGGAGTTATCTACCGGGCGGCACCTTGAAGCTTTGGCGAACTGACATCGATGTTATGCACGTCGAGAGAGAACGTGTGTGACAGCCTGATTGTTCTCTTACTTAATATTCCAGGGAAGACGAGGACGGCTTCAACGCACGTCTCGACTTAGTAGACAGAAGCTCCAGGCCCGAGCTGCCACCATGATGCCCTCCCAAAGCCAAAGGTCAGAACAGGCTTCCTCCGGTCTGCTATAACTAAAAAAGGCCGAGAGGACCGACTATGCCGGTGCTTGCAAGGTGTGAAAGTTCCGTCCGGTTACTCCGCCACATCTCGAACTTTTTTCGATGGAAGATCTAAAATTAGTTGGTATGAAGTCCCATGATTGCCATGTATTGATGACACAGATGCTTCCTGTTGCAATCCGAAATATCTAGCCGACCTATCTCCGAGACACATCATTAGCTGTGTTACTACTCTTCAACACATCTCTCAGAAGGTCATCGATCCCGAAGCACTAGATGCGTTGCAGGCCGATGTGGTGAAGACTTATGTCATCTTGAGATGTACTTACCTCCGTCGTTTTTTGATATCATGGTCCACGTTACGTCCACCTCGTGAGAGAGATAAAGATCTGTGGACCGGTATTTCTACGTCAGATGTTACCCGTTTGAGCGGTACATGGGAATTCTCAAGCAGTATGTACGAAATAGATCTCGTCCCGAGGGCAGCATCGTCGAATGTTACACAACCGAAGAGGTGATCGAGTTCTGTATCGATTACATGGAACAAGCCTCAAACCAATAGGTGTGCCTACGTCTCGCCACGAGGGCAGACTGGACGGCAAAGGGACCATAAGAAGGAAAACACTCATTCCTGACTACTCGTCGTTATCTCAGCCCATTTCGCAGTCTTGCAACACATGACTGAAGTAGTCCCGTATATCAACATGCATAAGGACGAGCTAACGCAGAGAGAATCCAGGCCGTACGGAGGCTTGGCTTACCAGACAGCACACCGCAGCTTCACACACTGGTTGCGGGTTCGAAGTGCTGATAGTACAACAGAGGAGAATATTGGTTGGTTAACTAGATGGCCAAGTCACACAATCCTGAATTTGAAGCATAACGACATAAATGGGTACACCTTTTATACCAGAGCACAGGATTACGAAGAGCACGGTACAAAACAGCGGTGTCCACATAGATGCCTTCCAGGACAAACGTGGGGTGTGTGCGTACTAACGGCCACATTGAGGAGATCTGGGAACTCGACTACGTACGTTTCAAGATCCCCCCTTCTTCCGGTGCCGTTGGGTCGCACTCTCAAGTGTTTAAGGTCGACAAGTACGGCATGACTACAGTGGACCTCGAACGTGCCGCATACAAAGATGAACCATTTGTACTCGCTAAGCAAGCTGTTCAGGTCTTTTATATCCAAGACCCGCAAATCAGAACTTCACGTAGTTCTCTTCAGGGAAAAGATGATTGTCGGAGTTGAGAACGTCGTGGACGAAGAAGAGTACATCAATTTGATGAGTTCCCTCTTGGAGATGGCACCGCGCTCAATGAAGAACAACTACCGATCGGGGCCACCTGCTACCTCTGCGCGACGATCATCAGAAGGGCTGGTTGTTAAAGAGATTAGGTTTGTTTTGTGTGATGTAACCCTCTTGTTACGTATTTAACTTCACGGTTCATAAATTGTAGTGTGGCAGTAACCCCAAAATAGTTATACCATAAAATTGTACGTATGAAAATATGAATTTATAAAAAAGTTCAACTCGTTTGGAGTTCATATGAAGTTTCTATGAATTTTACAAGTTTAAGGCATTTTTTGCATTCTATGTCCTTTTCCCAATGAATCAATAATATAAAACCTTATTTTACTCCGCATCTTTTAAGCCAAACAGAATGACAAGTGGGCCCGCATAATAGTGCAGACGGCTCTATAGTACATGCCGTCTGGACTATTAGTCCAGGGGTCCCGCTGTATTATTAGTCTAGACGGTTCTAAGAACGAAGCGTCTGCACTAATGTTAGTGCAGACGGCTCTATAGTACGTGCCGTCTGGACTATTAGGCCAGGGGTCCCCGCTGCATTATTAGTCTAGGACGATTCTAAGAACTAAAGCGTCTGCACTAATGATAATCCAGACGGCTCTACAGTACGTGCCGTCTGGACTATTCGGCCAGGGTCCCGCTTCATTATTAGTCTAGATGGTTCTAAGAATGAAAGCGTCTGCACTAATGCTAATCCAGACGGCTCCGTGTTGAGACCCGTCTGGACTATTAATCCGGACAGTTCTACGTTCCGAACCGTCTGGATTAGCCTTTTCGATAAGTACCCCTCGCTCGGCGCGGTTATGTCTTTCAAAACCCGCGCCGCGCCCTCATCTCCCGCCCTAGGTTTTTCAGCCGTCCCGCTCCTCACCGCCGCCGCCGCCGCCACAAGCCGTCCCACTCCTCCGCCGCCGCCACCCCCCAAGCTGTCCCCCGACGAGCTCCTCCCCGAAGCCCTCTGCACCGACGCCGCCAAACCCCCGCCCCGAAGCCCTCTGGCCGACGCCGTGCGCCCTCTGCGCCGACAAGCCGAAAACAGCCCGGCCCCAACCCATCCCACGAGCCCCGCCGCCCCCTCCGCTGCCGTCGCCCGCTGCCCCCGGTAAGTTTTCCTCAGCCATCTCATCCCCCCGTAACTAAGTAATGTGATTCGACCTAATTGCTGCTAAGTAGCCTACTCGTCTTCTTGTGGTGGCGGATAATTCAACATTGACTTGTATCTCCCTACAGCACATGTAATACGAGAATCCACATTACTTAAGGGGTCAGTTGTAGGTTGTGCTTAGGAAATTCGTGGTACTGGTTGGATCAGAGAAATCTTGGTACCAGGTGTATGGGAGAGTGGATAATACATGTTCTGTTTTTTATGTGAGGTTTAGCCTGGTGCATCTGGTTTGCACCTATGAATTATAGCTTCTTTATTAGCTTAACATTTGCCCTTTTATTATTATTGTTATTAGTATTGGACTAATGAACCGTGTAACCTCTGGATTACTCCTGGCTATCTTTTGGATTTGTCGAAGTTCCATGAGAACTTCATGTTTCATATTAGTTCATGGCATCTAGCATCTTGTATTATTGTGCTATCGTTTCAGCTCTGAAGAAAGGTTAGGTTATGTATAATGCCTTGCACCTTGCAACCCATCGGCCATATTAGTTTCATGGCAATCTATGTGAGTGTTTTAGTGATGCGTATGTATGCTACATGTTGTCAGGTATCATATCTATTATGTGTTCAGAAATATTGTGCTTACTTCTCTATTTGGTATGAAAAATCAATCAAGTTGTTGATTACCAGATAAGTCAATCAATGTACACCAGTGTCTACTTCTACAATTTGAACTAGGATTTGACTACATTTGAAGGGTTCTGGTAGAGTACAATCTCTACTTCAGTCTTCAAATTCTCTGACTCCTCCAATTGGTCATGTACTAGTGATTTCTTTGAGTTGTATCTAGTGATATCCACTTAACACAATTGATTGCTGTGAGTGCAATGGCAGGAAGGAAACATTCACAATGACTTCATAAAAATGTATCTGTTGTAATTCTTGGTTACTGTTTTGACTGATTTCTTTGAGTTGTATCTACTGATGTCCACTTCACACAAGGATTGCCCGTGGATGCAACAGCAGAAATGTTTCAACAATGACTTCATAAAAATCAGAAAATACCTCATCTGTTAAATGGGATGAATCATGATTTTCATTGCATCCATCATTTAGAATGGAGAAGATATGGAGGGAAGATGCAAAGCGCCAGACTATGGATGTGGCAGGAGCTAGAATAGAGCCAGAGAAGACGACATAGTGGAGCAACGACCTAGCCGCTAATCTTTCCAATCTGAATTTTGTAGTGAATTCTATCGAGTCCCCTGTAATTAAGACTTCAATTAATTAACCAATTCATAAGCTGACAGATCCTTGTGCTCAGATGTTTTACTCATGTAATTTGTGAGGACTTTATATAGTTGTGTCAATGTTAAAATAGTTTGATACCAAGCATGTCAATTTTTTATAAGTAAAGGTGTACTAGAGTATTTACGAGTCGAGTCGAGTCGAGTCGAGTCGCTCGATAGCCACCCCTATATCTCTATAGTCCTACTTATGATCGTTATCCGAGGATTAGGGTTTGCTCTTCCAATGGCCTCTATTTACGAAGTTGTTGTACATTTTGGCAAAGGGTTATATATTTGCACATTGGGCTATTAAACGAATGTTTCTCTGATCAAATTGAGCTCGGTTAGGGTTGCAAGAACTTTCTTAGTCTAGCTAGAGTTCATGTGTATTTATATGAAAATGTCTAGAATTTTGTCGTGTACTGCATATCTGAATTTTTTCGTCTTTTGAAGATGGCGTCCGAGGAGATGAACGTGAACCTGCCGGTGGCCTCTTCTCCTCGACAAGATGAGCCGCACTTGTCTCCTCACCGGCTGCACCTGAGCCCTCCCAACATGCAGAAGCCTCATCTCATGAGCAAACCGAAGAATTGGGTGGGCAGAAGCGAAGCGAGGTGGCCGAGGCAAAAATAAAATGCCCACGGGTCACTACACGATAACTCATGTCAGCAATGAGGGTGTGCCCCTATTGCTCAGCAGGCTCAGGCAGCATTCCGTAGTGCGTGCGCCTCACTGGCGAGGACGAAGGTCCGGATCACGTACGCCAGCTGGCCGTCAGTGCCGGATAACGAGAAGGAGTTCCTGTGGAGCACAATCAAAGCACAGTTCGACTTCCCCGAAGGTACCGAGCAGGCCGTGGAAAGACAGGCAAAAGCCAAGATGGGCAAGGCATGGAAGACCTTCAAGAGCGAGCTCTACAACACGTACGTGAAGAACGATCTTATGCGCTACAGGCAGGACCCCCGAAGACTTACGGGTTTCTTGGAGGATCAATGGGCAGAATTTGTGGAGAGGTGCACGTCGGAGGAATTTGTGCAGCGGAGTCAGGCAAACAGGGCCCGCCAGGCATGCAACATTCACCCCCACAGGCTCGGAAGCGGTGGGGTACGCGTGCAAAGAGTTGGAATGGAGAACAGAGGACGAGCGGGCGTCTCAGGAGAGTCGCGACACACCGTTCTCTCCAGATCCCAGAGAGGCGGGCCCGGAACTGGTATCGCGCGAGGCCAACATCTCGGCTGATGGCACCGTCGCCTTCAACAAGCCCGAAACCATCTAGGTGGCTGAAAACATCCTAACGACTGTCAGAACAAGCCGCCCAAGGAACTTTCCAAGCAGCCAGGGAGAAGGACATACTAACCTCGGCTCTGGAAACAAAGAGCACCCGGGTCGAACGCGTGGCGTGGGGGTTACGGTTCCATGGAAGATGGGATTCCCCGATGATGCGGGTTCGTACAGGAGTTGGAGGAGAACGAAAGCAGAGCGCGAGGCAGCCGAGCGTGAAAGGATGAAAAAAGAGCTAATGGAAGAAATATATGCAGGCCTAGAACAGAGGATCGATGCGAGGGTCGAAGAACGGGTACGGCAGATAAGGCAGGAGGATGCAGCCACCGCGGCCGACCGCAGCCCCGCAGGCTCATCCCCACATGCTCGTGCGCAGGAGTAGCTGCGCATCCGTGGAAGACATCCACGAACAGGCCGCTCATGAGCACGTTCCGGAAGACACCGCGCCGACGACTTTCATGTCGAGCTGATCCCTCCTGAAGATGACGTCATCAAAAGATTCCCTGTCGACGACATTACGATCGTAACTAGCTGCAAGCTCCTCGTGCCTAGCTGTTTTGGCCCCACCGACATGCTTGAGGCTGGCACGGGGTTAGCATTTCCATATTATGAAGACACGAGGGTGCACGGAGTTCCGTTAGCGGCGGGTAACGCTAAGGTGGCAGTGGACATGGTGCATGCGAATTGTTCCTCCTTCACACTTCCTGTACCGCTAGAGGACGACATCAGGACACTGGGGTAGGCCGTCAACAGTTTCATCCAGTGGCCAAAGAAGTACATTTCCCTGGTTGCCCCTCCACCTCCTGCACGCCCCCTGTCTCCGATAAGTTTACGGTCCAGATTTCTCACTCCGTGCTCCTCCACCGAAGGTGAAATCCGCTTCAGCACAATCCAGGCAATCTAGCAGATCTAGCCAGCAGACTGCCAAACGACTCCTCAACCTCAGCGTAGGGCCACCAGAAATAGCACGAAGTCGGCCAAGGGCAAAGAGGTAGACGAAGAACCCGAGATAAGAGTCTACACGGAAAGGCAGCCACTAGTGACACGGGCGCGTTAGAACGACTTGGTTGGGCAGCTCAGATTGTGCACGAATTTTACATGAAGAGGTCCAACGAGGAGAGAGCGCTTCCCTCAGAATATCAGCGCCATGTACAAGCGGCAACATTTCCTCCATCCAGGTGGAACCTTTACCATCGATTTCTCGGATTTAGCCGACCTCTCTACCGTCATGACGCCCTCGATGTCAGCCTATTAAGATGCTGGACACTGTAAGTGTTCTCAATCACTGTTTAAGCTAACTACATTGCCTAACTTATTGATACGCTCTTTCATGACATTACTTCTATGTGTAGACATATGATTCAAGGGCTAGGACAGAAAATCCTAATATCGGATTCCTCGATCCACAAGTGGTCATATGCACAATGGACCAATTCCAGCTGAACGAGGTCGAGGATACATTTCGGACGTCATGCCCATTCACTCTACTAAGCGCGTCATTCTTCTGCCGTACAACTATGAATTCCACTGGATGCTCGTCTGCCTCGAGCCAGACTATCTACATGCCACGTACTTCGACTCCAGGGACTACCCACCAGAGAAGTACGCAAATTTGACGACGGTGCTCGACGGGGCGTTCAAGAAGTATGTTGACAAGGGGGCTTGTGAAAACACCACGAACCGAATCGAGACACCGATTTCATTTCCCGGTAATAATTCCTCCCTCGCCCAAGAATAATCACCTTGCACGTTCTAATATGAATTCGGTAAAACTAAATTACCCTGCACGTAACCATGATTTCTACAGTGCCACAAGCAGCCGCCGGGCAACAATCTCTGTGGATACTATGTCGCGACATATATGAGGCAGATCGTTAGCTCTAGTCCGGTAGATGTGGCGGTTAGTGTCATTACACTATGTAGTTCCATTTTTCATCGTTCGGACGTCGTGCCTAACCTAGCTATTTAAATTCCTTCTGCAGAGTTTTAAGTTCCCTACAGATGAGCTCGACACGGAGGGCGTCTGCTTTGTTCAAAAACAGTTAATAGCTTTCATACTTAGAGAGGTGTTGAAGGAAACCGGAGAATTCCATTGTCCTCAAAATGTTCCTCCTCAATGACTTGAGAGTTTTTTTTCCCTAGTAATGCATGTGAATGACTTTGTGGTTGAGAATGACGTTTAATGTTTGTTTCTGAATGCTATGTCTAAGATCAATGAGTACATTGTGTGTCTGTGCATGCTATGCCTGTGATTGATCACTTTGTTTCTAGCGTTTTCACTGCCGCGCCAGGACCGCTCTAGAGTTTAGGAATGCTAAGCCATAACATCTACATGTTGTGTGTCTGTACCGCACTGGGTATCGTTACCCTGCCGCACGGCTGCTGCGACAGCAGGCGGCAACACCGTCGCCCTGCCGTACTGCTGCCGCGGCAGCGGAATCAGCCATTTCTGCTGCCGCGGCAGCAGGTGGCAGCAACGCCGCCTTGCCGCACTGCTGCCGTGGCAGCCGAAACCTCTGTTTCCGCTGCCGTGGCAGCAGGCGGTAGCACCGTCGCCCTGCCGCACGGCTGCCGCGGCAGCGGATTCAGCCATTTCTGCTGCCGCGACAGCAGGTGGCAGCAACGCCGCCTTGCCGCAGGGCTGCCGTGGCAGCCGAAACGTATGTTTCTGCTGCCGTGGCAGCAGGCGGCAGCGCCGTCACCCTACCGCACGGCTGCCGCGGCAGCGGATTCTGCCATTTCCTCAGGCGGCAGCGCCCTCTGTACAACCAGACTGCTACCGCGGCAGCAGAAACGCTCGTTTCTGCTACCGCGGCAGCGTGGTTTTCCTGCCACAGCAGTAATACAGACAGTTCCAGGGCTAGAACTGTCTGTACAAATTATTTGTGCAGACGGTTTCTGTGTACGGAACCGTCTAGAAAAATGCTTTCGACGTACTGTTCAGTCCATTTGTGCAGACGATTCTGAGCACGGAACCGTCTAGAAAAATGCTTTCAACGTACTATTCAGTCCATTTGTGCAGACGGTTTTGTGGATGGAGCCGTCTGTACAAATGCTTTCGACGTACTGTTCGGTTCATTTGTGCAGACGGTTCGTGTGTGCCTACGTCTGTACTAATTATTTGTACAGACGGTTCAATAACCGTCTGCACAAAGATGATTTGTCCTGATTGTTTTAGCCAGACGGTTCGAAAAACCGTCCCGCCCGTGTTTCCGAACCGTCTGGACAATCAGTTCTGTAGTAGTGTGGGTGCGTGATAGTCCCTGGAGAAGGCGGTGGTGGTAGGGGCATGGTTGGGAGGGCGAGGAGAGACATTAGTGTTTGTTGCGGTGCGGTCAGAAATTGTGACAGATATTCGTCAGAGTTCATGAAAACAACAACGCGATGGTGGGGCTGAGGGAAGGAGGAGGATGATGCCTAGTCTTCTTGTGGGGTGAGGACGGAGAAGGAGACATGTGGTAGGGAGAAATGAAACCAACGCGGTGCTTGGTGGTTACTGGAAAGGGGGAATCAGGAGGAAGATGACATGTTTATTGCGACACAATCAGAAACCACGCGTGGTCGGACTCGACATGTCCATTCGCGTAGTATAATGACACTTTTATCAATGAGTGCTGCTAATGTACAAAGCTTCGCCGGATGCCCGAGTAGCAAACAAGCATGTTGACAGGGAGCCTACCCACACACCTCGCTGATGCACGGCTACTATGTCCGCACACACCCACCTTTGTAATGTTGCCCTTATCCATCTGCCCACTTCTGTTTTGGTTACACCACTTGAAAGTGCATCCTGGCCCCGTAAGTGAGCCTTGATGATTAATGACAAAACAATCAAGGGGCTAATGTGTATATCAAGTGTGATTAGGTTGTTAATCCCATGAAGGAGTGTTTTAACCAGCGTTGGTGACCCCTAAAGATTTCTAAAGAATGATGGCTTGAAGAAATGAAGATTAAGGACATAGTCTAGCTCTTTTAGTGGTTCATGGAATCACATTGAGTTTAGGGCACTGTACTATTAAGAGGGGCTAAGTGCCTTGCTAATGCTCAACAATAAACCAATTTCAAAATTCAAAAGAAGCCTTTGAAATCTCTTCACAAACTTTTTCAGCAAAAGTTGAAAGCCCCATGATTCATGTCGGAATATCCGAGATTCAGTTCAAGGGACTCGAAGCCTCTGAGTTGCCTTTCCTGCCCGAATTTCTGGATGTGGGAATATCCGAGATTTTTCCCAGACCCTCTGAGTTTCGGTTCTAATGACCTAAGTCCTGAATACTCTAAATTCAGAGCATCTAGAAATATCTCGGATGCTCCGAGTTTTCGTTCTGAACTTCCTTTGAAATCTCTCAACACACTTTTCAGCAAAAGTCAGAACCTCCGAAATTCATATGTATCCGAGATTCACTTCTGTTTTGAGTCAGGAGACTCAGAGCCTCTGAGATACCCTTCCTGTCCAAATTTTTGGATGTCGGAACATCCGAGTTTTTTTGCCAGAACCTCCTAGTTTTGGTTCTCGAATCGCCTAAGTCTTGAGTGCTCTAAATCGGACCAATTGAAAGTTTTCTAGATGTGTTGAGTTTCCATCTGGACTTCCTTTGAAATCTCGGAATGTCCGAGTTTGTTTCCCAAAACCTCTGAGTTTTCAGTTCTAGAATTGCCTAAGTCCGTGTGCTCTAAATTCAGAGTAGCTCAAAGTTTTTCAGATGATCTGAGTTTCTGCTCCATACTTTCTTTTCAAAATCTTGGAATATCCGAGCTTGTTTCTGGAACCTCTGAGGACGAGGATGTCTATATCTTTGAGGACGAGGATGTTTATATCTTTGAGGAGAAGAAATGGCTCTCTTGAGTGCAGGAAATGATTTGGCAAAAAGTTGGGAGTGAATGGGGGAGGAGGGGTATAAATAGCCCTCTCACAAAAACTAGCCGTTGGATTTGAAATAACACATCCGGACATTCTGGGAATCTTCGTCCGGATACTCCGGATACACAAAAATCCCAACGGTCAGAATCTCATAACACACCCGGACATTCCAGGTAGGTTCGGACATTCCGGACACTACCCGAGAGCAGAGCCTCCGGGAACTTGGACACCCGGATACTCCGGGTACCGATACCCGGACATTCCAGGCAAAGCCCGGACACTCCGGATACCCTCCTGAGAGCACTTTAAACAGGGTCTGAATACCCGGACATTCCGGGCTAGGTCTGGACACTCCGGATACCCTCCAGAGAGCAGACACATTAGCACCAAAACACTCGGACATTCTGGCCTGGGGCCGGACACTCCGGATATACAAAGTAAATTAGGTTTTGGCTAAGTGTACGTGTGATGAGTTTCACTCCAATAAGAGAAAAGTCTTGAGCAATTGAGCACTAAGCTTTCTCACCAGTGTATCGACACACCCCCCTTTATAGTACGGTGTTCCTATACTCAAAAGAATAGAAAAACAATTAAATCATTAATAGAAACTACGCCGTCTTCTTTTCTTCACTTTTAGGGGTCGTCAATGCCAGTTGAAATTCACAAGGGGGACTAATACCTGGTTAAGTACTCATTGCACATATTAGTCCCTTAATCATTCGTCATCTATCACCAAAACTCAATTAGGGGCCTAGATGCACTTTCAGTTTGTCAACTTGAGCCACTATATGTGCCTAGCACCAAATTTGAGCTCGGCAAAACTACAAACCTCACCTTCTTTGCCAAGACCCACAAGAAATATTTCGCTTCACCATAGTAGCTCCGAAGATGGGTGATGTTAGCTTCATCCGGGGTTACAAGCGAGATCTTCTGATGCACATGGTGCGAGAGGAAGACTTTCTTGTCTTGGACTACATGTTCCAAGTATTGAGAATGGCAAGTGCTGACCATACTCGGTCCCTCCCGTTTGCTCCATATATTCAAACCTTGCTCAATCAAACCATGGACAAGATATTCCTTTGTGAAGTTCAGCATTTTCCCTATAGGCTTGACATGAAGAAGGATGGGTAACTCAATAAGAGAAGGGTAAGAAAGTTGTTGTAGATGCTAGTGCCTCCAAGAAAAGGAGGAGTGAAGAAGTTGAAGAAGAGGGAGAAGAGAGTGACACTGAGAGTGTCTGGTAGTGGAACACCAAAAGGCTCGTGACTATGTTGAGTTAGAAGATATGGTCGCTGAGGAGCCTCAAGTGGGCAACTGTAACGCTCGAGTTTTTAGCATGTTTTAAAACCCTGCATTTAGGCCCTTATTAAAACCTTAATTATTTTTATCTACATCTTTGCTCTCGTGATTTCCTCGCATCATCTCATGCCATATTACTAAAACCTGATGTCATGCGTATAGGTGCATATACGCAGATGATATGACCCTAAAATAATCTCTACGAACTACCTACTTAAATATTTCCCAAAATAGATAACATATGCAGTATATATGCCAGGACCCTAAACCCTAAGTCCCTTCTCCCTCGACGATTCGACCAAACCCTAATTCACCTTTTTTTCCGGACAAAAGTGCAAACCCTAATAACATACATGCAAGCATGGTAGCACATGGTCAAAGTTGACATACCAGATATCCCCAAGGGCCCACATGTCAGATATGTGGCCCCACCCTTTACATCCTAACAATACCTATTTTTCTCATTTATTTTCTTTTAAAACAGAAACCCTAATAGTGTTATTTTATGTGAATTTCTTTCTCACAAAAATTTCTAGAAAAATTTCATAAAATATGTGAGACCCATATGCACCTAATTATAAGATAAAGTGGTGGTGTCCAGTACAAATTTTCTGAACCATATCTAAAATGCTAAAAAGGGCTGATTTTGTAATTGTACTACAACACCCCTAATAAATCTCATAAAACTATACAAAAATTTCACAACATAGGGTAAGCAACCAGGAACACAAATATGTAAAAAATTCACCACCTTTAGTTCAATGATCTGGAGAAAACACTATCGAACACCTCTGCCTTAATCTCCTTCTCACATGAAATCTTGGTCACGGCTTGATAGCAAAAAGTTCATAAATCTCTCAAAGGCTCCTAGCTACCTCTAGCACCTGTCCAAGCTATCAGCTACTTCTGCAAAGCCCCTTTTGTTCCTTTGACATGCTAAACCTAAAACTAGGCCTGCGTTGACACCCCTACTCTCTCACTTTTCTTTCTACTTCATCTGCAAACAAATGCTCCTGTGAACTCTCTAGGCCTTTGCCCTTCTCTTTGACACCAATGCTCACCCAAGGGCACAGCTGAGCACTTCCTGGACAGACCCATACCGATGCGTGCAGGCATGGCCGTGTCTAGAGCCCGTGCACCGGATGCACAACAGCGGCATCCGCGTCCCTCGTTGCTTAGGAGCAGCACCACCTCGTCAACCTTGTCCGGGACCCCCTTCCGCCGTCCTCATCCACCTGGCGGCAAGCCCGAAGCCGTTCCCGTGCTCCGCCTATAAAAGGGCTAGCACCCGAGCACCCTAAGCACTCCACCACCCTTATTTCTTTCCCCTCTAGCTACTGCCCTCCTCAATTCCAAAACCTCATTCCCCATCGCCTCGGTTAGCATCAATTCGAGCTATGCCGGCCACCCGAGTCAAATTCCTTCACACTACCTCATTCCCCATCCGCTCCTTCCCCAAATTCTAATTCTAATTTCTGAAAGCCTCCACCACATCGAGAATGCCCAAAAGCTCAATAGAGTGCTCCGCCTTCGCCGTCCCCAAGCTCATCCTGAGCGGCGGCGAGCCCCTTGACCGACCACCAGGTGGGCCCTGCCCCTGTATTAGCCACCAAAGTTGTGGCGTACCCGGTTTATAAGCCGGATAAACCCTTGTGTTTACTGTACCGGTCCCATGATCAGTAGCCAGCACACACAAGTTAACCTGTATATCAAGGTCATACACGCACTTATTAGCGTATGATGTAAAAACGATCTTTGAGATCGAAGAATTATACCTTTAGCCCAATGGCTAAAAATCTTGCAATGGAAATCAAGCGGTGGAGGGGCCCATCAATATGCCATTCCCGACAGGCAACTGACTGGGGTTACGCCCTAGTTTTCATGGACACCGACGTTGTTTTCGAGCTGTCGCCCTTCGGTCTGGCCAAATCAACAAGCCAGGTGAGTACATTGAATGTACTCGCAAACTTCCCACCGGGGAGTTGGTTACGGATAAAAATGCATGCAAGGGTATTTCAAGCAATGGCTCTAACCTATGTTTCATATTGGACGAGAAAGTAAGTTTGCATGAAATAAGTAAATAGATATTAAAAGTGGTTTTCATAAATTACCTCGGTATTGCGAGACAGACATTTGTTCTATCTGTCTTCCCTGCAACAACGGGAATCATATCTGTGCTTTCCTACAACAACGGAAAGTCTCATAATCACCCGTTTCAGTAGGGAGTCTCAGCTCACCCGATACGACGGGGATACTAGGGTTTGCCCGAGTACACGGGGAAATCCCTTCTTCACTCTTCCCGACATAATGGGAACTTTTCAGGTCACCCTGCGATCACGGCGGGTCGCATCCTTAAACCCATAACCACATTTTAGGTTTTGAAACCCAAACTACTTTAGTGTGGCCTAACCAAGTTCGTCCATGACCACGGACACGGCTATTCGAATAGTTTTAACCCTCTGCAGAGGTGGTACGGCTTTACCCACACGATGTAGGTCACCCTGGGTATACTATGCATCGTATACTGACAGGGCTATTACAACGAGACTCTTCACCAGAGTAAACCTAGCCATGAACCTGCCAGAAGGATATGTCCCAAACCTAGCTTGAGTCAGTATCATCGCTTACAAGGAGGTTGGTGTTCCAACTTTGTGGCGAACAAGCCATCGCTTTTCCACGGAAACTTTTCTCTACAGAGGCTACAACCTCATCTGCACGCTTCACACTGCCTACGGGTTCATGCTAGTCTCAGACCGGGTACTAGGTCAAGTCCTTCCCCTAAAGGACATGTGGATGTACGGTAAGACTTGGCCAAACGGCACTTAAGCTCGGTCCTTATGTGATCCGAGAGGGACTCCACACCACTCCCGTAAACGGGCAGTGAGAACCACGTCGGGCATGACCTCGCACTTAACAAGCTTCCTGCTTTCGCCCTTCATTTCCGACCCGGATCAAAAAATCTTCACCATTTTTGTTTTGGTTTCACAAAACCACTTTGCGGTAAGATATCCCAACCCATGGATATACTACCTTCATACACCTCCGGACACAATGGTCCGTTTTCAAATTGTCACCACATGAAATATGGGGTATCTCATTCCCTTTTCGAAAACCTACTTTTTCTACTGCGGGGCTAAGCATACATATATACTTTACCCTAGGTTTCGGTAACCTTTCCAGAATACGTAGTCCTTAGGGTGACAAGGAGTTTTAGGGTCGGACTAGGGTTTTCTAAGCATTGGTTATAACTTCACTTCATAAAATAACGATTGTAAAACTTAGCATGCATGTTTCGTAAACAAAATAGCATTTCGTAAACTTGGGTTTCAACATGATCAAGGGTAGAGAGCTTGCCTGGTAACGTTGGTCTTTGTCCGCAACTCGATCTTGATACGGCACCGCACTGGCTTCCTTTGACGAGGTATCGCAATGTCGTAACTACATGTCTGAAAGGTAGCGAATAAACCACGGTGCGAGGAAAAATCCAATAAGACCCGAATACAATAGGAAAGAGATACAACTCACACCAAACTAGACCAGCGAAACCTCATCCTCTCGGTTCGCTAAGGCAGCTATGGATGTAGAGGCTTTAGAAATTGAGGGAGAGATATATATGTTAGGTTGCTATGGCAAAATTTGCCAACTTCAGGGTTTAGTGTTGGGTTTTCTTCATGTTAAGATGAACGAAACCGGGGTGTACGCCCAATATGGTGAAGCCCTGATTACAGGTATTGCCGAGCACAACAATTACGAAACCCTAAGCGTATTAGGGTTTTTCCTACCTGCTATTGAGTTTAGATGCAATGGAAAGATTTGAATCTACATATTTTCTGGAACAAAAATGATGTATGAGATTTTGGGTGCCACTAGGTAAAAGGAATTATCACCTTCGGAGTTGCATTACAGGAAATAAGTCATACACTCCCTATGTTGGAATACATTTAGCTTAAATTTTAAAAGTACTTCAAAATTTTGATTTTGGTTTGGTTGGGTAGAGATTTTATTTTATTTTATTTTATTTAAATCACATATGTTTTCAACTTATGGATTGTTAGGGTTAACTCTAAATCTGACATTTCCCATGTTACACAGAACCCAAAACGTAGCATGCGGTTTAGATGATAGGACGAGAATAATCGTTTTGCTTGGAGCCAATTTACAGAGGATATGCATATGGCATGCATGCGTAGATTTTGCTAATAATCAAAGTTCGGGTGACCTGGAAAGCTTGACCTTTTGCACTGGGGTGAAGGAAGGAAAAGAAAAACAATAGGAGCTAGGAGAGAGAGGGAAGTCCTGGGTTGCTCGGGTGGCTCATGAACTACCTCTGGGATTCACCGGCGGCATGGGGAAGAGAGGGTTCGGAAGGGAGGAGCTTGGCGCGGCGGCTGTGGTGGCGCTGGTGGCTTGCCGCGGCAGAAGCAAAATTTGCTGAGGTAGCAGCCATGAGCTGCCGCGGCAGGAGTTTGGCGGCAGCGGCAATGGCTTTGAGTTGCCGCAGCAGCTTGCTGTTGAGTGCGGCGATAGAGAGAAAACCAGCGGGGGAGTGTGGCAACAGGGACGGCAGGACAAGGCAGCAGCGGCGGCAACCGTGAACTGCCGCGGCAGTAGCAAAGTGGCATGCGGCGATGTCTTGCCGCGGTAGGAGCTAGGCAGCGGTGGCAAGGTCTTGCCGCGGCAGGGGCTGGGCGGCAGCGGCAATTGCTTTGCCGCGGTAGGAGAAAGGTGGCAGCGGTAATGGCTTGCCGCGGCAGCAGCAAAGCGGCAACGGCAGTAGTTTGCCGCGGTAGGAGCGGAGGGGAGTGGAGCTTGAGCTCGGGCTCATCCTTGCGGGTTAGGGAGCAGCTTTGGGTAGCTCGCTTTTAGGAGGAGTGAGCTGAGTAAAGGAGCTTGGCAGGGACCAATGGGGAAGGGATAGAAAGCTTGGGAGTGCTGGTGGAGAGGAGAGCTCGGTTTTGGCTAGCTCAGGGGATTGAGCCTGGGAGCAGCTGCTGTTGTGTGCACATGAAAGATGGGAAGGGAGTTGCGAAGCTTGGGCAGCTCGAGAGGAGGTAAATGGAGGAGAGGGGGTAGTTGCTTGGACTTGCTCGGGTCAGTAGGAAGAAGAAGAGCTGGGTGCAGCTTTAGGAGGAGCTGTAAATGGCTAGAGTTGTTAGGTAGCTTGCTGAATGGAGAGGAGGTGGCGTGGGGAGAAGGGTTGGGGCAGGGGCTGATGTAACATCCTGATTTTCAGAGTTTTTCAAAATCTTTTATTTAAAAATCAGAGCCAGAAAATTTCATTATTTATTTTATAATTAATTAAAGCTAATTGGAATTTCACAAATTGGACCGGAGTTAATTTGAGTTAATGCAACTTGAGTTTGAGTTGTTTTCAAACTTGCAATATGTCTCCAGAGTTTTTCTCAGGATTTTCGGAGTTCGTTTGATATTCAATCTCGCTCTACTGTTCCTTGTTTTTATTTTGATTTTCTCCTTTTCTTTCCTCCTTTCCTTTATGGCTCCCATCCCGGCTCATCCCCACCCGGCATCCCGTCGTCTCATTCCTCCCTTGAGCAGCCACCCCGACGAGCGCTGCGTAGCGCAGCATGCGTCGCCACCTATTTTCCAATAGGGTTTTGACCTAAATCTCTTTCCCCTAACCTTCCTATAAATACCCCACACCCCTCCCACAATTTCCCCACTCCCCCACACTCTTTTCCCACGAAACCCTAGCCCCCAAACCCCCCAAACAGCAGCCACCCCCTCTTTGCCTCCGTGCAGTTTCTAAACAGCACATATCACCTCAGTGTTTTTCCAATTCCTGTCGCCTCAAACATTTTTTGGCAAATCCCTTCTGTGAGATTGTTTTTAACCTTTGCCTCTACCTCTCTGCAAAATTTGGTGAAGATCCAACGGTGTAATCATCGGGAAATCTCCAAATACTAATGTGCTGTTTGCACCCAGATTTTCTGCATGTGCATCTAGATTGGAATGACGTCCTCGTTAGTTCAGACCTCCTTTTTAAGATCCATTTGGTGGGATCCTGGATAATGTTGTCAAGATCATCTCCACAAAATTTGAAGACAATCCAATGGTCCAATCACTGGGAAATCAAGTTTCTTCATGCTATTGTTCGTGTGTAGATTTGACTACACGAACGGTACAGCGGTATTATCACCTCCTTCTCCATTGATCCGGTGAGTCTTTGAAGAATCTCTTTGGTGAAGTTGTGCCTTAGGTATCTATGAGCATCTCTGTAAATTTTCACCTTGATCCATGTAGCCGTTTGGCAGGAATTGATCCATTTCTGACGTGTTGTCCGCAGATGTCTAGATTCAATCTGCAGAACATCTAAATTGTCTGATCTTTTCCCATTGACTCGGTAAGAATTCTCCAAAACCCTTTGGTAAGATTATACCTCTATATATCTAGTTTCTAACCCAATTGGCAGATCGCAATTTCGTTAAGCGAGCATCGCGCAGCAACCAAAAACCGTTCGGTCTATCCAGAACCAATCTATAACCTATTCTGACCGTTTCGTGTTGCGAATGTCGCCATCACCCATATAGTTAGTCTCCTATCATCTTGTGGCACATTATGCCATTCTTTTCCACCATTAATCCTTGTTTGAAATCACTCGCATCACCCTATGTTCATCTATAATGTTCTTCATTATTGCTTGATCACGAAATTAAATTGAATGTTATGTTAGACTATAGTTTCATATATTTATATGCTTAGTTCTTATATAGTCATTGCTTCTATTTATGTAATGTTCATGCTTAGAATTTATCATGTGATCAATCATGTTTAGTTCAATACTAGGTTTATTCATCCATATAGCTACATGTTGCATGTTTGTATAGTTGAATATAACATACGCATATACAATATAATTCGGTTTTAATAGTTAGTAGACATGAAGTAGTTCAACATGTTAGTTCAATCTTATTTTTATTACGGATAAATTTGTTCATATTTAATAAGATTCATATTGCATGATCTTATGTATGTTCACATATATTGTGTTATACAATATATAACCGAACCTAATATTGCATAGAACCTATAATAGTAGAAGCATAATCTTATTAAGCGACTATTAATATGACATATCATATGGTACTTGATCTTTGTATAATGTGACCATCACCCTAGATAGTAATAGATTATTGTATATGGCATAAGGTTGCTTACTAGCATGTTAGTGTCTTTAATCACACGTGATGATGATTGTTTAGTAAACATGTTATGATTCCCATGTCACCATGTGTAGATAATATGATAAGATATATATATGTGTAGATTTAAATGGAAGTATGACATGATGTTATGCAAAATATAAAGTTATTATATATATAGATGCTTCCTGTTTTAACTAATGGTGTTGTAAAATATTTAGCCATAATGATAACCTTTGTTTATAGTATGATTAAGATTACACGCATAGTTTATATTCACATATTACGCTTCATATAGTTTGCATATATGGTCATGTATATATGTTACATGTATATATTGCCCGTATTTAAATAATAGTTTGATATGACTTGGTTAGCACATTAAGTAAACTTTATTTATATTTTAATTATTAGTTGAACATAGTTAGGATTGCACATGCTTAGCTTATGTCTATCTTTAATATTGATTGTTGCATGATGTATATTGTATGGTGGAATGTGCATATGTTCGTGCACATCTTAGACGCATGTATAGTTTAATTTATGTTTATTTAAGAATTGTTACATAATAGTTTGTCACTTTATTAACCTCTGTGTATAATATGGTTAAGATCACACACATGTCTCATATTTGTTCGATGCATTTTATGTGGTTTACATATGCAGCTATGTGTATATATTTATGCATATATACATAGGCTAATCCATGTTTTAGATAATAATCTGTCATGCAATGGTTGACACATTATTTTATTCATGTGTATAATTTAATTGTTTGTTTAAACACGATTAAGTTGCACATGTTGCATAATCATATAGTTGCATATAGAGATATATATATAATTAGACTTAATATTGTTGACAATCTACATGTTGGAATAATAATCCCTTACTGAGTTATTATTATTTAATCATATCTTATGTTAGTTGATGTACATATAATATGTATGTACTAGTATGCATAGCTTGATATCTTATGTTACACTTCCATAAGGTGGTGTATACTCACACATACATGGTTAACATTTAGGTATCGATTATAATATATGCATATATGTTGCTAATAATCATTCTTTACTAAAATATTGTTATTGTTATGTGTAGTACGTGTAGGTTGATTGCTGCATTGTATACACACAATAGCATGAGTAGAGTTAATGTTATGTGATAGAGTGCATATATGTATGATGCATGTGATGTAGATGCTAGTTGTTGTTTGGTCATATAGTTTAATCACCGTTTGCATTATTAATGATTGTTATTAGATTATAAACTGCATGATCATATGTTATCTTATGCTACGTCATGACTAGTCTCTATTCATGCCGTCTATCTAATTGTTACATGATGTCTAATTATGTATTGCATGATAGTCCATATAGATTGTCATATCACATGTTATCATTCTTGCTGACTAGCATGTCAGGACCTTGCTTGTTTACTAGTACGATGGGTCATATTTGTTTTACTAGTATGTCGGGTTTCCATGTTTAATCATATGGTTGTGCTATTGTTGTCATCGACCATATATTGTTCCCAGTCGCATATCTATCCCTATCTCGCATGTGGATTAACTTTAGTCCTTTTACATGCAAATTCTATCCTCCATAAATCTATCCTTTTTCCAGAATGATCTGATCCGGAAGACCATCTTTCGAGTACATGTACTCTATCTAGTTGAGATATATAATCTCACACCTTCCTAGTTGTCTTTCGACAATCTTATCCCTTCACCTTTGTCCTTTGACACCTATCCAACCCTGCTAGCCCTATTCTTCTGGTATTTCCATTTGATATTTAATTGGATTTATATTTATTTGCCTTGCACTTTATTGCTGTTGTGACGAATAGGAAGTAGCGAAGTTGGGTAAGGTCAAGTTCCTGCAGAAGAAGACCAACTCGTCAACGAAGGCATGCCCCTTTTCTTGATCATGTTGATCCTATATTTTCAAAGTCATTATATTTATTATTTATAAACATGCATGCTGTTTTCATCCAGTAGCTAGCGTGTCGATTGACACACCTTCACCTTTCCACTTGTCGCCACGTTTACTTGATACCCTGAGTAGATTAGTAGGTTTTATTTTGAATAGAGTAGAGAATGCTTAGCCATGCTTAAAATATATCCTTAGGTTTTTTTTGAATTGCCTCTATGGAGGAATAAATTTCAGATCGATGATCCTGTTGGAACCTGTTGAGCTCGCTGAGCTAGGGCCGGATGCCCGATGTTTCCCTCTCTCTCTGTTCTTCCTATTCTACTCTGGGTGAAACTTACCATCTAATATGGAGCGGGCGGCAGCTGAATCAGTGTTGAAGGAGCATATGGTTGCCTACCCGCAGAAGGCCAGTTTAAAGGAACCATTTGTCGTCTGTACCGCATAAGGCCGAAGTCATGTAATTGAAGAATTGTGTCAACAGTATAACCACATGCTATATGGGCACTGGTTTAGTCAAGTAGGTTAGTCAGCCTTTGGTGTCGATGTTGCCGTATCGCAGAAGGGGTGGACGTAGCTACGAGGACCCTTGGCACAGATGGGGGGATCGGAGGGTGAGGACGTACTCTCAACTCCGAGCCAGACCCGGTGGGCATGTCACATCAGAGGGGGATCTAGCTAAAAGACCTCGTCACAATCTCCCTACCGGTACACCGATGGGTGTGTACTATGCTGCGACGGCCAGTGGTAACAAGACGAGATTGTGTCATGTGGGTAAAGTGTACACACTCTGCAGAGTTAAAACTAATCGATTAGCCATGTCCACGGTTATGGACATCACATGACTCATTCTTGATGAAAAGGACATGTCCCTCTCCCCTTGCTATTTCCCTCTACCCCTTTGCTAATGAATCCTATGGTCGAGCTAAGGCGGGAGTCCTTGCTCGAGTGTGTTGGTCGTGGACCACACCTATTGAAAACACCCCTGATATTAAAACTAATTTACATCAAAATGCTGCCTTCGAATCTATTATAAGTAATTCAATTAAGAGATTGTTTTACGCAAATAAACCATAAAGCCTTCCTTTGGAGCCTTGCATGTAGTATGATAGGACCATCTGCCGCCAGGTGGCTTGCTGAGTACGTGAAATACTCATCGAGCATATTGTTTATTGGACGTGTTCAGATATCTATGAGGACGATGAAGACTATGAGGTATCTTCTACGTCAATGCTGAGGTTTAGGTCACGTGGCCTCCGTCGACTGCCTGTGGTTGAGATGGAGACATCTACGCTTTATTTTTCGCTGTGTTTCTAAATGGTAAGGGACATAAGTCCTAGTTACTTTATTTAGTCATATCGCTACTTTAACTCAATTGTTTATGTTTCTAAAATGTTTCGTGATGTGTGCAGTGATATCAATTCGCCTATGTTCATCAGCTTGATCCTGGATGATGAGGAGATACACAGGGAGGGTCTGGAAGTTAAGTCCGGATCCTCATAGCTGAGCTCAGGAGAGAGAGCAAAAACTCTGGAGAAGGTCCTGGGTTGCTCGGCTTGAGAGCAGGAGGAGGGGCTCAGCTGGGAATGAGCAGGGAAAGAAGAAGCAGGGTGCCTGGTCATAGCTGTGGAGATGCAAGGGAAGTTTGGCACCGCACTCTAGCAGCGAAGGCGTGGCACAGTCAGGCAAAAGAATTCACTGATATTGCTTTGTGTAGTGAGGAGGCGTGCTGCTGCTGTTCAAGCATTAAAGGCACAAGGTGGTTCGGATTGGGAGAGTAGAGAGCAGTAGGGGGGTAGCTAGCAGGTATTGGTGGTGGGGCTGACCGGCCACAGTTGGCGCAGTGCTCGGCAGGGGAGGGAGTAGAGCTAGCGGCTGTGCCTAGGAAGAAAAGAGAAAAGGAAAGGCAGGTGAGGTAGGAGAGAGGGTAAGGGGAAACTTCCACGTGGGACCAGGGCATGTGCGGGAGCTCAAGGCCAGAAAGAAAGGGGAGGGCTGCTCGGGAAAAGAAATGGAGCGGAGGAAAGGTGAGGCAAGAGGAGAGAAAAGAGAGAAGTAATTGGGAAAGTAGGAGTTAGAAGCAACGTGGTGGCAGCTCGGTTGCTTTGGTGAAGAGGCAAAGCTTGTATGGCAGTGGAATGGGCTTGGGAAGAAGGCAGGGGTAGCTTAAGAGTGGGGAAAGAAGAAAAGAATGGGCGGGTAAAGTAGGAGCAGCTTACTTGTTTGCTCGGGAAGAAAGAAGTCAGAGCTAGGAAGCTCTATCAGTTCGGGTTGGTGGAGATGAAGCTGTGCTGGTGCAGGTATGATGGCAAGACACATGCGTGACAAACACAGCAGCTGGTTAGACTGGAGTTTACTTCACTTGGCTTGGTTTGATTGGAAAGGAATTAGGGCCCCTTTGCATGCACTTATACATGTGGTATTTGTTTATATGCAATTCGATGCATTTTCTAGCGGGTTTGAGAAATACTCATGTGGAAAAACATGGATGGATATGGATTTTCACTCTGCATATATATTCGCACATAAGCCCGATGAGGTGAGAGACGGTCATATGTTAAGGTGCGGTAGGCGGTATACTAGAGGTATATTTAGGAGACAGAAAAGGTGGTAGGTGTGGCGTACCCGGTTTTAAGGCCGAATACTTCCCTGTGTTTCCTGTACTGGTCCCATGATTAGTAGCCAGTACACACAGAACTTGATAGCATAGTCATACAATACCGAGTTCTTTTATTACACAATAGCCATTAAGGCTTTAGTTCATACAAACGGACCTATTAGCCGAATAGAAACAGCAGCGGAAATGGAAAGTGTGATAGGTAGCCCATCAATATGCCTACCCAACAAGCAACTGACTGGGGGAAACGCCCTAGCCCTCATAGTCACTGTCTTCGTCGTTAGAGATGAACTCTTCTTTATCTGGCCATATCAACAAGCCAGGTGAGTACATTGAATGTACTCGCAAGCTATTCCCACAGGAAAAATATACGGCAATATAGCATGCAGTGTATATGTCAAAGGAGCAGCTCTACCCTAAGTTGCTTGTTGTGCAGAAAAGTAAGTTTTCAATTTAAATACGAGAATAATAAATTACAAAGCAGTTTTGTAAATCAGGGCAATTCAAAGTAACAAAACTTCACATGAGGCAGACCCAGCTACCTCCTTTTATCACTTGTGATAGCTCAGTCCATACTACCCCGGGCAGTATGACTAGCCTCATCATTTCATTGCTCAACTCGTACTATCCCGGATAGTACAGCTGGACTCCTCAACTCAGTGCTCAGCCTGTGCTATCCCGGATAGCTCGGCTAGCCTCCACTTATCTCAATGCTCAGCCCGTACTGTCCCGGAAGTACGGCTAGCCTCCTTCTCCTGCAATTCCTTGCTACCAACCGTGTAGCGTAAATTGCACCCTGTGGACACATCATGCCCACGTCCTTAATCTCTTTCCCAAGCTTTCGCAAACAAAACTTAGTCTAACCAGTGTGTGGCCTTGCCTGTTCATGTCCATGACCGAGAACGCGGCTATTTGAATAGTTTTTAACACTCTACAGAGGTTGTACGGCTTTACCCACAAGATGTAAGTCCCTCTTGTTGCCGAGCGCTAACGGATACATTTCACGATGTGTATCGGCAGAACGAGGCCTTCGCTCGCTTCCATACTAGAGCTGGACCCGCTAGGTGGTTGACCCAACTTTCACGTCCCAGACCCCGAAAATGGGACTCCCCACCTTTGTGTCGTATCAACACCCAAACGCCCAGCGGTGGGGGATCTCTAGGACTTTTAACCACCTAGCACATGCTTCTTACTTCCCACGGGTCCATACCCTAATACTTGCCGGGGTACCGAGCCAAGTCCTTCCCATAAAGGATATGTGGACGTATGGTGAGGGAACTGGTTTTGCGGCACTTAGGCTCGGTCCTTAACTGATTCGAGCAAGACTCCATTTCTCGACCCATGTTCGTCCCGGACGACCATGCCATCATTAGGTACTCTACACCCCGAGCTACCCTTAGCATTCTCACCCGAATCAAAATCATCTCCAGTTTTGTTTAGGGTTTTGACAAACCTTTCTTTTAAATGCCACCTCGGATAACACATGCTATCCGAGGGTTTTATTTCCCATGTCCCAAAGGAGTTCGTGATGTCCGAACAAAATTTAGTTTTTGACTACAGCAGGTCTAAGCATGGCTAATGCCTATAATCCTAATACTTTTGCTAGTCGCAGAACAACCAACTAATATACCTAGGGTTACAAGAATCGGTTATTCAGACCTAGGACTTATGCATCTATAGGTATAACTAGGTCTACATAAAATACTGTTGATATCCACATAGCATGCAAGTTTCGTAAACAAAATAATTAAATTTCACACATATGGGATTCAACATGATCAAAGTGGGAATGCTTGCCTGGCAGTTCTTGCTCTTGTTCTGACGTGGGGGTGACTCCGGGTCTTCTTCGCGCACGTACCTCACTCCGTCAACTATACGTCGGAAGAATGGCGGATAAGAAGCAATCCAAAACAACTTCAACAAAATCAAGTAGTAAGCATGCTAAAAAGAGAAGGATGCTACTAGGGGGTAGTAACAAGGGTTTTGGTTTTTAAGGGAACCGCGCTAGGGTTTAGAGTCTCGGGAATTGAGCACATTCTAACGGGGTCTAGGGGTGGGCTGTAGGTACCTCTGGGTTCATTTAGGTACTATAGGATGCTAGACCTTCGATTAAAGAAAAGGCTTCCTCGAATGAGAAGTTTGCATAAAATGACGACCTGATTGATCGGTATGGTCTTAGACTTCCTAAGGCTTAATTCAAAACATGTGTCCTCTTGAGCTATTTGAGTATTATAGGCACATTGGCATATTGGACAGCATAAAAGACTCACTTTGGCTACCAAAAAAAAATATATATATATAACTAGGTGTTGTTTCAAAGAAAAGAAATACCTAAAGCTAACCTCTATTGCTAAAGCTCTAAAACCATTTCAAAATTCAAAGTTCTGTGAAGACAAAAGTTTGAACTATTTCTGGAGATTTCAAAACCGAAAAAATATTTGGAAAAACCGGCCGGGAAGGGCCCGAACCGGTCGAACCGGTGGCAGCCCAGTTCTGGAGTAAAACCGGTTTCTGTTGTTTTACGCTTTCTGCACAAAACGAAAATGTGCTTTCCCTAATAGAAGAACACTACGCCTGCTGTATTGCGGAGACGGGAACTAAGGCGGGGCACGACCACTGAGGCTTGGTGGGCCGAACGGTTATTGGGCCTGTGCGTCAAAGGCACGAGGTCTTACCGGTCTCACCTGTGACCTACCCCGGCAGTTAGGCTTGTCCGAACGCCCAATGGTTGCTGCCGACGGCGGTTAGGGGTCCCGGTGATACCTCGACGGCGTGGCCGGCTCGGGAAGGTGGCGGTAGCTGGTTTAGGTGGTTAGCTCAGCGGCGTGGACCGAGAGCTAATGGGGTTCCTGGGAGCTCGGGGCCGGCGTGCTGGAGTTAGCTAATGGCTAAGCTCGGTTGAGGAGAAAAGAGCTCGAGACGGCGATTGGAGGGGGCTGGAGCTAGGAGGGAACTAGGCGATGACTTGGGTGGAGGATGGAGTGGTTGGGAGCTCTTTTATAGCTGGAGCCGAAGGGGCCAGGTAGAACCGCCGCTGGATCTCGCTTGGCCTTGAGATGGGACGTCGCCGAAGAAGGGAATCGACGCTGTGAACACAGGGGAAAAGAAAGGACGGCCGTGGCGCACTAAGGTTGGCTGGTCGGTGCTGCAACCGGCAGGCGACGCGGCTGTCATCGACGGGCGGCGCCGCAACGCCACAGTGGCGCTCGCTATGGCATGCCGATGCCAGCCAGAGCGTGAGCTGGAGTGGCATGACATGCCATGGCGTGTCCTGGTGCGGCATGCCACGCATAGCTACGTCCTGGAGCTTTTGGGGTACATGTTTGAGGGGACAGTGGAGTTTGGCACCGAACGGGGTACTTCAACATAGTGGTTGGATTGAATGCCAATGCTGCACTGGGTGGAGTTCTACTAGAGATGATAAGACAAGAGGAGCCAGAGGGAGTTAATGTGTTGGGTATGCTGAGGTGACAAAAGAGGAGTCCTGCGGTTTAGTTTTGGTGTCTTGTCCTTAGAACTTGTTCATCATTTTATGCGAGGAACTATTTAGAGTCAAGGTGTTCGATGCTGACCATCTCAAATTTTTGAACATGACATGCCCATGTTTTTGTATATTTGGACTCCTGGGAAAGTAAGGATCATTGTGGAATTTTATTGAAATTTTCTGGAACTTATTTTAGGGGTTGCAGTTCAACGCCCATTATTGACCTAAAGTTCATTATTTCCATATGTGAATATTTTTGAACTGGGCATCCTTATTTTATGTTATGTTGGAGTTGAGAATGCTGTTAAGTTGTTCCACGAATTTTCTCAAAATTTTTGGAAAGGCCGAGGGTCGTTAGGTTTCGCGATTAGGGTTTCGGTTGAATTTGGATAAAATAGTGGTAGGGGAACCGGGAGGAGGAATTAGGGTTCCGGAGTGTGGCAAGGCAATGTGAGGGTATGGGAACCCTCGGGAGGTCTTCCACCTTGGTTTAGGGCTGGTCGGTTGTAGGGTGCCGTGGATGTATCGACATATACGGTGTATTTGTTGCGTATATGGTGCGTGGGTGGTGGTTTCGAGTGCTTTGGGTCTATGTATACCAGGAATGCCCTAAGTGCATGCGATAATACGATGTTATGCAAGTTTGAAAAAATCAGGGTGTGACAAACCTACCCCCTTAAGTCGAATCTCGTCCCCGAGATTTTACAGACTGGAATAGGTGAGGGAACTTATCTAACAGGAAGTCTTCTCGTTCCCAGGTGGCTTCTTCCTCTGTGTGGTGATCCCATTGGACCTTGTGAAACTTGATACTCTTATTCCTGGTCCTTCGTTCAGTACTTTCCAGAATTTAACAGGCTGTTCTCTGTAGGTGAGGTCTCTGTCAATGTCTAATTCCTGGTATAGAACTTGCTTCTCGGGCGGCTCAATACATTTCCTTAGCTAGGATACATGGAACACATTGTGGACTTCTGACAGCTCCGGGGGTAGTTCCAGTTGATATGCCACTTCACCTCTTCTCCCTTCGATTTTAAATGGTCCAACGTATCGCGGTGCTAACTTGCCTTTCACGTTGAACCTCTGTGTTCCTTTAAGAGGTGCTACTCGCAGATATGCGTAATCCCCGGGTTCAAAGATGATGTCTCTCTGTTTAGGGTCGGCATAACTCTTTTGCCTTGACTGGGCTGCCTTTAATTGGTCTTGGATGAACCTCACTCGTTCCTCTACATCTTGCACTACGTCAGGGCCGAAAATCTTTCCTTCCCCTGTCTCTGACCAATTCAGGGGTGTTCTACATTTTTGTCCGTACAGTGCCTCGAATGGAGACATCTGTAGACTCGTCTGGTAGCTATTGTTGTACGAGAATTCTGCATAGGGCAAACTATCTTCCCAACTATCGCCGTAGGTCAGGGCACAGGCTCTCAGCATGTCTTCTAGGATCTGGTTCACTCGTTATGTCTGCCCATCTGTCTGTGGGTGGTAGGCGGTGCTAAAGGATAAACGGGTGCCCATAGCTAGGATAGAAGCTAGGAGTTCCAACGGAAGGGAGTCGAGAGAAGATGAGAACAAAAGGGTTCACCCTGCGCTAATGGTAAGGATATCAAGATTGACAGGGAAAGGGTTAGGGATGTGCATCACTTTCATGATTTTGAAATCAAAGTTTTAATTAGGTTCACTAATTATCTGATTATTAGCAGAAAATTTTTTGTTGGCCCTAATTTTTGAGTTTTGGAAAATCAGGGTGTTACAAAAGTGGTAAGCTAAGGCCTCGACCACTGCCAAGTGGGTCTCCGACCTCCCCCACGCCAGCTGTCAAATTTAGTAATGGCGCCCGACTGCCGCTTCCCGCTTCCAGTACAATAAAAGCGTAATTAATTTTCCTAACGGCCATTTTCCGCCTCCGCCACATTGAAAGCACATTTAAGCTATTGGAAGGAACAGGTATCCCGGTTCTTCTGTTTTTTCTTTTAGGCTCAAACCACCACTGGTTTGACCGGTTCGGGCCCTTCCCCACCGGTTTTCAAAATGATTCTTCCGATTCCTATTTCATAGAGATAATTCCAACCTTTTTCATTAGAAACATTTTCAAAATTTCAAATGTTTTGAAGATAAATAGAGGAGAAGTTGTATTCTTTAGGAGATTGATTTTCTTGAAATTGCTAATAGGATTAAAAATAATTCCAAAGGACTTTCAAGTAGGTGCTGCACTGTTTTCACACTTATTGTCACCTCTGCAACTTAATTTGAGCTAAAGGAGTGCACGAGTTTTGAATTAAACCTAGGAATTAAAATTTCTTTCTATGAAATAATCCTTATTTCATGTCATGCACATATTAGCTTAGAACTTGGAAATCCTATGAAAAACTTCCTAAAATTTGTATCACTTTGCCACCCCTATGAACTATATGACCATTTTTTATCTTAATGTGATCATGGTTTTCCCTCGTATACAATAATCATTATTTCTCGCTAAAAGACTTTAAGTAGAAATCTTCAAACATGAGTCCAAAGGACCTTAGTATACGGGATACGTGGTGGTATTAACATCTTCGTACTTCACCTGACATATGAAGACCATGAGTATTAAGACAAGTCAATAGTCTCACCTTAAACCCTACTAGTAAAACCCTCATTTCATGTTAAAAGACATAAACCAGAAATTGAATATAGGTCCAGCATAATCTTAAGTAGGTTTTACCACTCTCGTACTCTCTAGACTCACTCAAAGAAGATGTCAAGTTCATGGTAACTCTAATAATAAGGAGGGCCATGATATATACACGTGATCATGCATTCCTTATGAGAAATCTTCAACTTAACCTAAAAACCCTAGCGACCCAAAAATGTTCTCTAGGTTAAGATCATGGCATGAGCATACCATTTGCATCATTTGGTCTTATTGGAGTTCTCGACATCATTAGTTATTCGTTGTTCTCTTTAACGTGTAGTTACCGATGCGCCGGATTCTCTTGGGGAAGATCCTGAATTTCCACATAATAAATTCCAGGAGGAATATCAGTACCCCAACCCGCCAGGCAAGCATCCTTGTCTTGATCATGTTGAACCCTATATTTTTGAACTTAATTATATTTATTGCAAACCCTACATGCTATGTTGATAGTACCCCTATTTTTTAGTAGAATAGATACAACCTACTATTGCATGTTGCCAATACACCCTCCTTGTCGCCTTAAGGAATATCCCTCTAGCAGTATTGTAATGCCATCAGGAACCTAGGGTATAGTAGCTTATGCTAGTGCCACCATAAGGAAAACTAATTTTGGATACATATACATACAATGAGATACTTATTCTTGTGTAGGATGAAACCTCGGGGGGATGTCCATCATCCCGGGAAATATTTTTGTGAAAAGATTTTTCGACAAAACACTAAATCAAACCAGAGTTGATTTGGATCCGGGTGAGAAATATAAGGTGGTGTTGGGAGGAAGGTTGTCGATATGAGGATGTCTTATGTGGCGTCCTTAATAATCCAGTCCTGTGTGGCTTGGTGTTAATCGGAGTCTTGCTCAGATCAATTAAGAACCGAGTCTAAGTGCCGCTCAGCCAAGTTTATACCGTACGTCCACATGTCCTTTATGGGAAGGACTTGGCCAAGTATTCTATTTGGTACTAGTGTACGAACCCGTAGGCGATAGGTGGAAAGTGCAAAGAGTGGGTAGACTACAGAGAGCCTTCTCGCAGTTCAGCGTAGGAAGTTATCCAACACAAAGGTGGGTCTACATTGTGTCCTGGTTCAACAAGCAGTGCGGGAATGGCTCATCCGACAGGTTCGTCGTTAGGGCTAGGTGGAGGAAAATTCTCGTTGTGTAATCCTGCCGGTATACCTCGTGAAGTGTACTCACCAGATCCTGGCAACAAGGGAGGATCACATCGTGTGGATAAAGCCGTACAACCTCTGTAGAGTGTTAAAAATCTATTCGAATAGCCGTGTCCATAGTCATGGACACAACTTGGTTTAAGCCACACCCTGGTTAGACTTGCTTTGATTTCAAAAGGTGGGTCATGGGTTTAAGGATGCGGGCATGATATGCCCGCGGTGTGCGGTATGAGCTACACAGGTCGATAGCGGGAGCCACAAAAGTATGTTTGAGCTACACAGGGTGATGCAGTGAGGTACAGAGAGTGATCGGCGGTGCGGGGAAAAGGCAAACGTCGCTGGTGATGCATGGCCTGGCTGACGTCAGCCACAGTGCCGGTCACCAGTTGTGGGACCCGCTCGACAATCGACATCAAGCTATTGCGGCAGCGGCACACCGGACACAACGGTGACAGCAGTTTAGGGTTAGGTTGGGGGTGGTTCAGGAGATGGCCTAAATGGGCCAGGGAAGTGGGTTTGCAGGCTGGGCCGAAAGAGAAAGGTGGGCTGGTGGGAGGAAAGAAATAGGGCCCAAGACAGTTTTCTAATTTTTGAAGAAATTTACAATCTAACTAAATTTTGTAAACTTTAGGGCTGTTACAATGGTCTTCTGCGAGGCGCCTTTCGAGGGGTGTGGTGGAGCTGTCGTCGTCGTTGCTGGCAGCTAAGGAAGCCATGAACCAGTACTCCTCCGGAGCGGTGTCGCAGCAGAAGCGGGATAGCCTGACACTCTTCTTCGAGACTGTCACATTGGAGTAACCAAGAAGAATTATATTACGTTTTGCGTACTTTTTCGTTGATCTGTAGAAGCAGCTTGGAATAAGCTTAATTAGAATGTAGTAGGTGTTCCGTTTACCTGACAAGGAAATGATTATTATCGTTCTAGGCGTATTAAGCTTACAATATGTTGGGGGAGTCCAGCAGAGTCCACGGGCCGAGGTACCCCCCACCCCTTTTGTACGTATTATATTTAACAAGCGCTATGTTCTGCAGGGATCTTCAGTGGGTTTTGGACAATGCCAAGTCGCCCCGGTAGGGCGACGTAGGTATAGGAGCAGGGAGCAAGTCGGCCCCCGCGGACGAGGTGAGGGAGCACCACGGCTAGGACGAGAAGGAAGGGGAGGCGAGTTCATCCAGCACGGGCGACGCGCGGGCACGAAGGAAGGCAAGGGCGGAGACGAGCCGTACCGGCGAGGCGAATCTAGGAATATGCCGGCGCAGGTGGTAGGTAGCGGCGAGGTGGAGAGTACATGTTTGGCCGACGTACGGTGACACAGGCCAGAAAAAGACTGTAACCTTTTAGAGGGTAGCGATGTATTTACACTTGTAAGCCAGTTTTGCCTATATAAGGGCAAGTTGGCACCCCATATGAACGAGAGGAGAAAGACACTTCTACTACACATCTCAAAATATTTGGTCTAGCGGTAGTTGGGTGAAGACCCCGCGGATAATCGGCTTCGTTCCCCAAGTCTTCCCTAAGCACCTCGGTCTCCCGACCCGGGGTGCCCAAACTCGCTGTCCGAGGAATACCTCGCCGACAGTTGGCACCGACCATGGGGACGGAAGGGGCGAAGTACTTCTTGAAGCGGGTCTCCATCATGCCGCCTCGACCGAAGAAGGGCGCAACCACGACTAGGCGGAAGGCGGCGGCGAGCGGCAGGCGCAGGGTTCAGCTCCCTTCCCCCGCGGCCGAGGGCGAAACGAACGTGGAAACAGCGAGGACCGCCCCAGGCGGCCCCGATCGTCCGGGCGAGCTCACCTCCGGAGTCGTGGCCGACGGCAGGTCTCAGGCCGCCGTCCCGCCCCCCGAGGCACTGGTGCCGCCCCCGGCGGGGGCCTCGGGCAGACGAACCCTGGCAGACGAGGTGGAGGACCTGCGCCGACAGGCCGACGAAGCGGCGAGAAACTCGGCGGCGTTGCAGGCGCGCCTCCAGGCAGCGGAGCTGGAAGCCCTAAAAGCGAACTCTCAGTCCCAGCAGATGGCCGACCTCTATCGAGCCCAGCTCGAAGCCACGCGTGCTCTAGCAACCCCGCCGCCCCCGCCGGAAGTCTCTGCCGCGGAGGAGTTGCGTCGTCAGCTGGCCACTGACCAAGCCGCCGCCCGAGCGGAGGTCCTCGCCCCCTCCTCGGCGGCCGAGTCCCTCCTCAAGGATCTAGACGCAGCACGAGCCCGGGCGGCCGCATACATGGGCGAGGCGGACCGCGAGGCGGCGTGCCTCAGGGTGACTGTGCTTCGGCACCAGCAGGTCGCTCGGGATGCAGCGCACGACGGCAATGCGACCCCGGGCGCAAGTACGCAGCGCCCAGGCAAAGCGCATGAAGAACAGGAGCTAGCGAGGCGCGTCAAGGTCGTCGACCTCACGAGCTTGGTGAGCCCGCTGAGCCCAGGGCTCATGGCGGTCCTGTTTCCGCCCAAGTTCCATCCCGCCGACCTCCCGAAGTACGCGGGCACGACGGATCCGGTCTTGTACACGAGGGTGTACGAGGCGGCCGTGATGGCCTCCGGCGGCGGCGAAGCCATCATAGCGAAAAGCCCGCTCCTCGCCCTCACCGGCATCGCTCAGGCGTGGTACCTCGTCCTGGAGCCTCGTATGATCTACTCGTGGGAACAACTCCGGGACAAGTTACACGGGCACTTCCAGGGGTGCCGAAACAAGGAGATGACCTCGACGGATCTCAGCAACCTCAGGCAGCGATCGGGCGAGACCATTCGCGCTTTCCAGCGCCGCTTTTTCGAGGTCCAATGCCAGGTGAAGGGGGTCGCCGAACAGACAATCTACGAGGCAGCGCGCCGAGGCATCAACAACAAGGCCCTGGCCGACAAACTTGAGAGGAAGCGCCCTTCCCGCGTCGAGCAGCTATACGACATCATGGAGGTGTACGCCCGAGTTGAAGAAGGGCAGATTCTATGAAGGGAAGAGGCCAGAGCGTCGCAGGCGTACCTGGGGGGCGAGAAGACTGAGGCCGAGCGGCGACGTCCGACGCGCCATGAGGTACATCACGTATCAGACGAAGGGCAGCCGCGAGAAGGTCAAAGGCGGCAGATCGCCCGCTCCCCGCCTCGCGAGCCCCCGCGCCGCCACGGTAGGGAGCCCTACACCCGACCAGGGCTAGGCCGAGGAGCCACGGGACCTCGCCCACGAGAGCCACCCCGCCCAAGAGGGCCCCGGCGAAAGTACTGCGAGCTTCACAAGCTCTGCTCTCATTCTACAGATGAATGCGAAGTGGTCGCCCGAGCGCGAGGTGACGCCCCCTCGCCCCGGGTGGAGGGCGAGCGGCGCATCCAAGAACCGCGGGACGAGGCCCCGCTCGAGCTTCCTCCGCCATCGGCGTGGCTCCCCTCCCGGCGGCCATGGACCGCGTCGTGTCGTCCACACAATCACTGGCATAAGTGCCTGCACTTTCCTGTCGAAGCGCCAGCGCAAGGAATACGTTCGACGGGTCCAACACATCGGCGCGTATCCGCCGACCAAGCTCCCCGCCTGGGCAAGCACCCCGATCACGTTCGGTCCAGAGGACGCCGTGGGCGTGGTCCTCCCACACCACGACGCCCTGGTCATCTCAGCCCTCATCTCCGAGGTAGAGGTGCGACGCGTCTTCATTGATGGCGGCAGCTCGGCAAACATCTTGTTCGCCTCTGCCTTGGACGAAATGGGCATCCCGCGTTCATGCTTGCAACCCCCCGGGATCCCCCTCCTCGGCTTTGGCGGCAAGCCAATCAGGGCCCTCGGGCGAATCGAACTCCCAGTAGAGTTCCGAAGTGATGGGCTCTCCCACGCCGAGACCGTGCTCTTCGACGTCGTCGACATGCCTTATCAGTACAATGTGATCCTCGGGCGTCTGGCGCTTAACAAGTTCGGGGCAATTCCCCACCACGCCTACTTGTGCATGAAGATCCCCGCGCCCGCCGGAGTCGTAACGGTCCACGGCGATCAAGGCCTGTCCCGCCGCATCGAGCAGTCTGCAACCATCTGATATGTTCATGACGTCGTCCCGGCGATCGAGACGCCGTGCCCCGACCCCTCCGGTGCTGCCCCGCCTGCGTCAGGCGAAGTCCTCGGCATCGACCTCGCCCCCGACCCGTTCATGTCTTCTACCACGGGGTGGTGGGTCCCCAAGCCCAGGCCAGACGGGGAAACTCGGTCCGTCCTGCTATCTGAAGACGAGCCTCACAAAGCCGTCCTAGTCGGGGCCGATCTCCCGGCCGAGGTGGAGCAGGCCCTCCTCCTCGTCCTACGAGAAAATACAGACATATTCGCCTGGGAACCCGAAGATCTGCCGGGGGTCCCCCGGAGCATAATCGAGCACAAGCTGCAAGTCAGGCCAGGGGCTCGCCCTGTCAAGCAGCGGCTGAGGAAGATGTCGGTCGACCGGCAGCTCGCCGCTCGCGAACAAGTCGCCAAGCTGCTCAAGGCCGGGGTCATTCGCGAGGTCCTGCACCCAGAATGGCTGGCGAACCCGGTCCTCGTCAAGAAGGCAAACGGGCAATGGCGCATGTGCGTCGACTACACCGACCTTAACAAGGCGTGCCCAAAGGACGACTTCCCTCTCCCTCGCATCGACGTCCGGCTGCTAGCTCATGAGCTTCCTGGACGCCTACTCAAGGTACCATCAGGTGTGGATGGCCGAGGAGGACGAGGAAAAGACAAGCTTCATCACCCCGAGTGGAACATTTTGTTACGTGCGGATGCAGTTCGGCCTCAAGAATGCAGGGGCAACGTTTGCCCGGTTGATCGGAAAAACCTTGCGCGATCAAATCGGCCACAACGTCGAGGCATACGTGGACGACATCGTCATTAAGAGCACCCTCGCCCAGACGCACGCGGCCGACATACGCGAGACCTTTTGCAGCTTGCGCAGGTCTGACATGCGGCTGAACCCGGAAAAATGCGTCTTCAGAGTACGCGCTGGAAAGCTGCTGGGTTTCCTTGTCTCCAAGCGGGGGATAGAGGCCAATCCAAAGAAGATACAAGCAATCCTCGGCATGAGCCCGCCCACCACGGCCAAGCAAGTGCAGAAGCTGGCAGGCCGTCTCGCCTCCTTGGGAAGATTCGTGTCTCGCTCCGCCGAGAAGGGGCTCCCGTTCTTCAAAGCTTTGAGGGGCTCCGGGAAATTCGAATGGACGGAGGAGTGCCAGCTCGCCTTCGAGAACCTCAAGCAGTATCTTGCCTCGCCTCCTCTGCTCCAAAGCCCGTCCCCGGGGGAAGTCCTGCTACTGTATCTCGACAGCCTCGGCCGTTAGCGCCGTCCTCTTCAGAGAGCAGTCCCGGACCCAGAACCCGGTCTACTACATCTCCGAGTCGCTACAAGGAGCGAAGCTGCGCTACACCGAGCTCGAAAAGCTCGCGTACGCGCTGATCATGGCCTCCCGAAAGCTTCGCCACTACTTCATGGCCCACTCGATTCGGGTCCCAACGTCGTTCCCAATTGGCGAGATGTTCCGCAACCGAGAGGCCACCGGCCGAGTCTCCAAGTGGGCAGCCGAAATCGCCCCGTTCACAATCGAGTTCCTCCCCAGAACCGCCATCAAATCTCAGGTACTCGCCGACTTCATCGTCGAGTGGGTACCCGCCCAGATTTCGAACCTGCTGCGGGCGACCCTGTCTGGACACTGTACGTCGACGGTTCGTGGTGCGCGGAGGGAGCTGGGGCCGGTGCGGTTCTGATATCACCAGGGGGAGCAAAGATGCTATACTCGGCCCGGCTAAACTTCAAAACAACAAACAATGCCACCGAATATGAGGCTCTTCTGCTCGGCCTCCGCAAGGCACGCGCGGCGGGGGCGCGCCGAGTGCTCGTCCGAAGCGACTCGCAGCTGGTCGCCGGGCAGGTCGGAAAGGACTACCAGGCGAAGGACCCGAAGATGATGAAGTATTTGGCGGCAGTAAGGGCGGTCGAGAAACACTTCAGCGGAATCACGATCCAGAGCATCCCGCGCGGGGACAACTTCGAGGCCGACCTCCTGGCCCGGGCGGCGAGCGGCGGCACCGCCCCGCCCCCAGGCGCGTTCAGCGAGACCCTGTCAGTCGCTTCGGCCGAGGCCGTGTCCGACGTCAACACCATCTCGCCCGAGGTGGGGCCCGCCGTCAGCGTCGCCTCGCCCGAAGACTGGAGAACCCCGATTGAAGAATACCTTACCTCGGAGAAGGAACCCGAGGACCCAGCCAAAGCACGGTGCCTCGCCGCGCGCGCTCGGAGTTTCATCATCCACAAGGGCTCTCTCTACAAGTGGGGGGTGTGCACCCCATTCCTGAGATGCCTCGCACTTGAAGAAGGGCGGAACCTGCTCAAGGAGATCCACCAGGGGCTCTGCGGCTCGCACCTCGCCCTGCGGTCCCTAATTGCCAAAGCTTACCGCGCCGGTTTTTACTGGCCTACGGCGCTGACCGACGCCCAGACGTTGGTACGGCACTGACCGGCTTGCCAGTAGATGAGCCGAGGCACTAACAGACCAGCGACGGCAATGCAGCCCATCTCCCCCTCGTGGCCCCTAGCCCGCTGGGGAGTGGACCTCGTCGGCCCCTTCAAAACAGCGAGCCGAGGTGCCAAATTCATCGTCGTCGCCCTGGACTACTTCTCCAAGTGGATAGAGGCAGAACCGTTAACAAAGATCACCTCGGCCGCCGTGTAGAAGTTCGTCTGGAAAAATCTCATTTGTCGGTTCGGCCTCCCGCGCGAGCTCACTGTGGACAACAGGACCCAGTTCGATGCGGCAAACTTCAGAGCGTTCTGTTCCGGCCTCGGCATCAAGCTTTGCTTCGCTTCTGTCGCCAACCCCAAAGCTAACGGGGCGGTAGAAAGAGCAAATGCCATCATTCTGTCAGGCCTACGCCGACGCATATTCGAGCTTCCCGCCGGGAGATGGGCAGATGAGCTCCCCAATGTCTTATGGTCGTCTCGCACCTCGGTCAGCCGGGCGACGGGCCACACACCGTTCAAATTGCTGTTTGGCGAAGAAGCCGTCACCCCGTCCGAAGTCGAGTTGGAATCCCTTTGGGTGCGCGAGTCGCCGGACAACGATAATCACCTCACATCGCTCGAGGGGCTCGACGAGGTACGACGCGACGCCGCCCTCCACATCGACCAGTACCAAGCCGCTACGGTAAGACACTACAACAAGACGGTGAAGCCCAGGCCAATAAAGGTGGGCGACCTGGTGCTCAAAAAGAAGCTCAATCCTGAAGTCGACGGCAAGCTCGCCTCCAAGTGGGAAGGCCCGTATGAAGTCGTCTCCTCGTCTCGGCCGTCATCGTTCCGCCTGAAGGACCTAGACGGCGTCGTCCTCAAGCACAGCTGGAACAGCGACAATCTCAGGAAGTACTACATCTGATCTCACCACATGACTAACTGCTGCTGCGCCAGCTAAATAGGACGCCGTCCTTGTAAACAACCGTATTTTTTTGGTCAAGACAATGTCGACAGTTTGCTATGTTCATGATTGGCGACACGGCCCCGCGCCGCGCCCCGACTTAGTGGCGACACGGCCCCGCGCCGCGCCCCGACTTAGTGGCGACACGGCCCCGCGCCGCGCCCCGACTTAGTGGCGACTCGGCCCCGCGCCGCGCCCCGACTTAGTGGCGACACGGCTCCGCGCCGCGCCCCAACCTATTGGCGACACGGTCCCGCGCCGCGCCCCGACTTAGCGGCGACACGGCCCCGCGCCGCGCCCCGACCTATTGGCGACGCGGCCCCGCGCCGCGCCCCGGCTTAGCGCTGCGCCGCTAAGATTATGGTCACGCCTTAGATTCCTAGAGCTTCAACCACCTCGGCTTTACTAGCAGCATCGTAGTCGACGAGACGTCCGGCGGCCCTACACTACCTCGCAACCCGTCCAGACTAGAAGCACCTCGCCCATGGTATAAAAACAACCAAGTAAATAATCGGATATGCAATTACAGGGCGAGGCGACCACGACTACTTCGTGGTCGCCCCTTTATTTTGGTGGGGGAAGACGCCCCTTCGGTCCACGATGGATTACAAGTCACGTCTGGCGCGGCGAAAACAAAAACTACTAAGTCGAAAGAAACGTCCCAGAATCTGGGGCAAACTAAACATTAGAGTAATCCTACTCGACATCGTCAGACAGCCCAACGGCAAGAGCCAAAAGAATCAGGTCCTCGTCCCCTTGGTTCCTAGCCGAGTCGCCACCCTCGACTTCCTCGCCGACCACGGCGAGCAAGCTACCTCCCCGAGTTGTGACGGGAGCCAGGGCGACATCCTCCACGGACTCCCCAGGCCAGTCATTCCCCCTCCGAGTGGCCGGCAAGGCAGCCAAGCAGTGCTTATGCGACATGGCCACAGAAGGGCGAGAACCGCGTCGCCCCGCGGGCGACTTATGTCGCGACGACGTAGTCTGCAAACAAGCACAATAAAATGAACATCGCCAACTCAAATGATTTAACCAAAAAACTTCATGCCACACGGCGAGTTCACAAAAGCGCCACAAGCGGCGAGCACGTCGACGCAGCGACAAAAAGAAACATTCGTTAACCGGCGCCAAAGGCGAACTTTAAACCTTTGCCGGCGGGGACGACGTGGCCGGCTTTCCACCCGAGGTCCCTTCCACGCTCTTCGAGCTCGCCCCCGCGCTCGGCTGCTTCCGGGACTTCTGAATCCCCTCCACGTACTTCTGCCCCTTCTTGCGCGAACTCCATACCGAAGACATGAAGGCTTCAGCCTCGCCCTTGAACTTGTCTCGAACCCCTACCACCTCGGCTGTCTTCGGGGCGACGTAGCCTGGAGCCGAGAAGATGGAGGGCGCGGAGCGAGTCGCCAGGAAGGAGCACCCGAGCAGAAGCTCTGCGGCAGCCCGCGCATTGTCTTGGGCGAAGTGTAAGGTCGTCAGATGGGTGTCATGGCAGACCCGAGTAGCCCACTTTATGCCTTCCTCGGTGTAGGCCTCCGCGTCATCGCAGCTGAAGGGGGTGACGTCGAGCCCGACCACGTCGGTCGTCACATGCGCCGCGTGACAGAGCCCGGACACGAGTCGGTAAGTCCGGGAGTCTCGGTCAGCGAGGAAGCCGAGCCTCTCGTGCACCAGGGCGAGGTCGGCGCGGAGCTGCTCCACTTCCCTCCGGGCCGAGGCAGATTTTTTCTCCTCCGAGGCGAGCAACGTTGCCGCCGCCTCAGCCTTTCCTCGCTCGGACGCGAGCGACTGCTCCGCCTCAGAGGCACGCTTCTTCGCCGCCTCGGCCTCTCCGCGCTCGATGGCGAGTTCCCCCTCCATCTCCGTCAATTTTTTCTTTAGGAGCTCTACCTCGGAGGACTTCTCGTCTAGGCGCGTGGCAAGCGCGGCCGATTTCTCCCCTTCAACCTTTAGGGCGTGCAGAACGTCGGTCGTACGGGCATGCTACTCGGCCAAGGGGCCCTCGGTGTCGGCCGCACGCGCCTCCAGGAGTGCCAGTTTCTCGGCGACGAACAAGCACTGAAAGAAAGGCGTTAGTATCCATCCACCAAAAGAACCAAAGGACAGTCGAGCTTACCTTCAACGTCGTGGCCCGAGCCGCCGCTCCGACTTGGGGGGCCGACATCCCGGTGAAGCTCGCCGCCACGTCTTCCTCGGACAGCCTCGCCCCAGGATGGCTCACGAGGTCGAGCTCCAATGGCGAGGTGACAAAGAAGTCTGGCCCGAGTCGCCCGGACAACTCCACCCGAGGACGCGACGGTTGAGTCGACTCGAGAGAGCCCCTGCTCCTCGTCTTCCCCTTTGGGGACGACGAGGACAGCACCGTCACCACGGCGCCTGGAGGGTCGAGAGCGGAAGCCCTCTCGGCCGTCGACGCCTCGACCGGACCGATCTTGGCACCCGCGCCCCCGGGCGAGCTCTTCTTGGACGACCCCACCGGAGGCGAGCTCTCCGGCGCCGTGCCCTCAGGCACATCCTGGCCCGCCTGAGGTTCCTTGGGAGGTGACCGCGCCTGAGGAACCAAGGGGGTCCTAAAGGGATCCCTCGGCGACGTCGCCCCCGGCGACTTCGACGGTCTCGCCGATGTCGACATCGGACGAAGACGAGGAAGACGATTCCCAGGAGAACCGGTCCTGGGCCACGGCCGTTGAGTGCATCACCGTAAAGAGACCGCCCATCAGTCCCTTACCGGCGCCCGGCCCCGCCTTGGTCGTCACGTCGTCTTGTTTCTTCGCCGGGGGCTCCTCGTCGCTCCCAACGCGTGACTCCTCGGACTCCTCATCATCGGACTCTTCGGTATGCGCCCCACCAGGAGCGGGCGACTCGCGACGGTCGCTGTCGGCGTCGTCGTCGTCCCAGTCCGCTAGCTCGGCGGCGAGGCTTTTTTGCTGCATCTTCCGTAGGACCGGCTTCGCCTTCGGGGCCGGAGCGGCCCGCTTCCTCTTGTCTCCCGCCTTGGTATCGCCGGACGGAGCGATATCTGGGCGAGGAACAACCTCCCACTGGAACTACTCGCAGGCTCGATTCCGGCGAACTGCGATCATCTTCGAGACGACCGCCGCCTCGGACGGCAAGTATCGCCCCAGGAGGAGATTCGCATCCCGCTCCGCCCGGGCGAGGTCATACCCCTGTGTCGGCTCGTATCCGTAGAAGGGACAAGGCCCGAGAGGTTGTCCACCGGGGATGGGCGAGCACTTCATCCTCCAACCGGTGGCGAGGGGCCGGATCCTCAGAAGGAGGTACTCCTCGACCAAGTCACGCGACGACAGTTGGTGGCTCATCACCTTCAGCGCGTCGCGTTTCGCCAGGTCCGCCGAGGAGGCGACCGGCGTGCGAGTGGTATACCCGGGGACGACCTTGCTGCCGGTAAAGCCGAGGTCGCCAACCCGGTAGTAGAACCACTCGTTCTTCCAGTTCTTCCATTTGTTCTTCAACGCCATCGCCGGGTACGAGGCGTCGGAACCTCGGTATCCTCGGAAGCCGATCGTTTCGAAAAGGGAGTGAGCGCCTTTGTGGATGGCCGAGGTCGTCATCACCAGCTCGTGGAACATGGCGAAGCATGCCGCCGTGCTGTCTAGCCGCATCGACTTCATCGCAAATTCGAAGATGGCCAGGCGGGAGATGGCGGTCGGGTTGAGATCCGAGATCTCGAGGCCGAAGTGGTCCAGGACGAGCTGGACTATGGGCGAGGCGGGGAAGGAGAGCCCGGCCTTGAACTGGTTGGCGAAGACGACAATATGTCCCTCCGGCGGGGTAGCCCGTGTGCTCCCTTTCTCGGGGAGGGCCGGCCCGTGCTCGTCCATCCCCAGAGGGAAGCATCCCGCTGCGCTGAGGCGAGATATCGTGGTGTCCGATGCTTGGGTCGCCCCGAGCCATCGGGTGTAGGAGACCTCGGCCGGCTTCTTCCCCTTCTTCGCAGCCGCGGCGGCTTTGCTGGATGCCATGTCAACCTTCTCCTATTCCAGCGCGAGGTCGTCCCTAAGGCGTTTGAGCGCGACCCAGTCTGAGCGGCGAATCTTGGCGAGAACCCGGTGCGGGGAGCGGCGAGATGCAGGCAGGATGAGCGATACGGCCGTAGAGGTGCGAAGGGGTATTTATAGCCCGGGGGCGGTCCGCTCTTCGAGGCAGGGTAACGGGCAGAGACGGAACGAGCGGGTCGAGCAGTTACGGCCGGGAACGCGAGCGGAGATTGTGGAAACGGGTGAGCGAGAAGGCCGGAAGCCGGGAAGGTTGAAAGGGGCACCTCGCCCGGGGCTCTCTGCCTCCCGCCGAAGAGTGCAGGCACGAGCGGCGTCGATCCCCTCGTTGTTCGCACCCGCAAGGGGCTGCTATTGGGGGAGTCCAGCGGAGCCCACGGGCCGAGGTACCCCCCACCCCTTTTGTACGTATTATATTTAACAAGCGCTATGTTCTGCAGGGATCTTCAGTGGGTTTTGGACAATGCCAAGTCGTCCCGGTAGGGCGACGTAGGTATAGGAGCAGGGAGCAAGTCGGCCCCCGCGGACGAGGTGAGGGAGCACCACGGCTAGGACGAGAAGGAAGGGGAGGCGAGTTCATCCAGCACGGGCGACGCGCGGGCACGAAGGAAGGCAAGGGCGGAGACGAGCCGTACCGGCGAGGCGAATCTAGGAATATGCCGGCGCAGGTGGTAGGTAGCGGCGAGGTGGAGAGTACATGTTTGGCCGACGTACGGTGACACAGGCCAGAAAAAGACTGTAACCTTTTAGAGGGTAGCGATGTATTTACACTTGTAAGCCAGTTTTGCCTATATAAGGGCAAGTTGGCACCCCATATGAACGAGAGGAGAAAGACACTTCTACTACACATCTCAAAATCTTTGGTCTGGCGGTAGTTGGGTGAAGACCCCGCGGATAATCGGCTTCGTTCCCCACGTCTTCCCTAAGCACCTCGGTCTCCCGACCCGGGGTGCCCAAACTCGCTGTCCGAGGAATACCTCGCCGACACAATATATTTTGCATTGGAGAAACTTTCGTAATTTTATAGTGCGATATCCTATCAGACTTGAGTTCTGCCTTCACTTTGATCCTGGCATCAAAATCGTAAGCTTGCTCGCCAGAAAGTGAAAAGTAATATTATAATGAAATAAGATTATCCTTTTTTAACCTAGAGATAAATTCGACTCAATCATTTAATTAAATTGAAAAAAGTTGTCCCAAAAAATCGACGAAAATTAAGATCACAATCCTCACAGAAAGACATGGCACCACCAGCCGGCCAAACCACCAACATAGACTCGACACACACTAATAAGAAGATCCGTCCGTCAAGACCACAGGCAAATGTCATCGTCATCACCCATCACTTTCAACCTAGCGACTCCAACTTCCCAACAGACATCCACAAACATCCCGATGACCACAATGGTCACACCAAGCTCACGCCAACCCTGCCAAACAATCGACCAACGCGTCGAGGACAAGGCAATTTCGATTTCAACAACGAGTCTCGCAGGAGAAAATTGTAAGCCTTGCACTTATAAAGCCTACCACAAAAGCTGGAAAGTACCATCCACCGAACTCACTCTTCGCGAGTCATTGTCGCCACCATGTCATCCCCTACAACTCCGACTTCACAGCGCCATGGCGAAAACGATGCAAAAAAAACCCAACTGACACATTAGACAGTTGATGATGAAGCCGTGACCCAACTTCACTCGTCTCCATAGTCGTTGCCGCACAAACCCCAACACCAAAGAATCCAGGGCAGCCACCCCGACATCCAGCGAACAAGCCGCCAACCACTCCCTGGCAACATCCAGCTCAGACCCTGGAGAGAGAGGAGAGAGGAGAGGAGTGCAACACCAGAATGACGCCTCCAAGGAGATAAACGTTGCTTGCGGCTGTCACCGTCATCAGTTCTAACAAAGGTTGAACAATGTTTGCACCTGGAGTTGCCTCAACTTCCCACTTACACCAGCCGACCTCCTTGCATGCCATCTGAGCCGAACCCCCTGGCCAACTGCTAGCGCTCGCACGCGGCACCAGCTCCATCAATCACTGTGCTGCCATCTGACCAACTGCACACAGCGGCAATCGCCTCGCTGCCCCTAGATTTGGAGCCAGGCGGCCAAATCTGGGCCGCATCGCCAGCCTCACCAGCCACCAACGAATGCAGCAGCCGCAGGGAGCCTCCCCATCCGCTACAATCAGGGCCACTGCCAACCCTTCCGAGCTGCGGCCCAAGCCCTCCACACACCATGTCTTCCTATCTCCACAGTTCACTACAAACGACCGCACGACCACCGCCATCTTCTATTGCAGAAGCTTCGCCCTCACTACACCGGTGGCAACCATCCCCTTGGCCCTTGGGCGCCTACCTTGTGACGTAGCCCCGCCATGGCCGCCAGATCCAGGGCACAGACGACCTCCAGCGACCTCGCATGCCGCCTGTGCTAGTACGCAGTAGCCTCATTGCCCACCCACCATGACACCCAGCCATCAGACGAGGACGCCCCGAGATTCCCATCGCGCGAAGAAAAAAGCCTACCAGAAAAACCCCGGCCTGCTTTAGGGATGCAGCCTGCCGCCACCGGCAGCGAGAGGCACAGTAGATGTGCTTCCCAGCAGGCCTAGGTTGGTCACTCTCGGTGTCGCTAAGGAGCGACAAGGGAGGACCGCCTGTGTTTTTGGGTAAATAAGACCATACTTATCTCTCTTGCAACTTTGAAAGTTCAACTCACATAACTTGCATACTTATCGCTAATACAACTAAAAGGACAGGCCTAAAAATTTAGAATTTCATTCACTCGTCTACATTACATCACTGGAACGCCTGGCAAAATTAACAGGATCAGTTGGAATATCAACTTTGCTGGATGTTTCGGGAGGATAGAGCTCCCATAATGCAACCGTAGTATCCTCAGTTTGCAGTCAGATGAGAAGGTCACCGCATTGCACTGCCAGCAAAAATGAAGCATAAAAATTACATGTTGCGCGGAACTTGGATGAGTGAAGGTAAAGTAATTGAGCATATCAATCTTATAACCTATAGGAACAAGTGCAGATATATTGCAATTAAGATAAACAAGGAACCGAAAAGTATTGCCTCCTTGAATTTTGAGATTCACCGAGGACTCCTCGGGTGACTATCGAGCTAACTCGACTTGATTCGTAAATACTTGTTAACCTAACAAGTCAACTCGACTCGACTCGTTAAATACTCGAGTTAGCTCGTTAAACTCGTCAAAAACTCGTTAAGACTTTTAGGGGGTGTTTGGTTGGGCTTTTCAGTAACTTTTTTCTAGAAAAAGCTGCAGCCCAACCAAACGGCCAGCTTTTCAGCAGCTTTTGCCAACGGTAGCTGTGGGCTTTGCAGTGTAAATTCAGCTGTTTGAAAAAGCTGCCTTCTGCCAGCTTTTTGCAATTTGTTAAAGTTTCAGTGCTCATTTTTTAAAATGCTGTAGATGATTTGGATCAACCAAAAGCCATATGTTCACTTTCTCACAGCCACAGCAGCTTTTCCAGACAGCCAGCCAACAGCAGCTTTATTAACAGCCACAGCCCAACCAAACAGGCCCTTAACACTAGATCACTTTATATTTGAATATGAGAAAAAAATCAATTATATTTGAGTTAAAATACAGCAACAAACTATAAAATAGATCTACTTAGCTCTCAATCATAATAACACACTTTAGAAAAGTTACAAATCATAACATATTTCTAACCATCTCTGCATCGTATGGTGGGATAAATCGAGTTAAACAAGTTACTCGAGTACTCGATAACTAAGCTCGTTTAACTCGTTATGTTAACGAGTTCAAAGTCCAACTTGACTTGAGTCGTTAAGGACTGAGTTCGAACCAAGTTTTCGATTACTCGTTTAACTCGCGAGTTTCGAGTTTTATTGCCATCACTGCTGAGGAGGTAAAATCAAGATCAATGGTCCGATGCACTGAGCTTGACACTACACACAGTACATGTGAAACGAAAACGTGGAATCCAGTTAGATGAATGAAGCTACATACCGTGGCACTGTGATACTTTAGCACTGCTAGAGCATTATCTTTATTGTAATGATGTAAAACACCTGAAAGCTTACACAAATGCAATGATTTTTGCAAGATTAGGTGAACAACGAGAAGCATGCTTGTCATGTTAGATGTCGCCTAAGTGCAAAGGCGGCCCAGGGTGGGCGTGGACGTTTGCCTCACCATGCCTCACACAGAATTTCTAAGCGTCGCTGCTGGGTGACCACCTCCGATGGGGCGTGTCAGTGTGTGTGGCGGGAATGGACGTGAGGGGCTCTCTGCTACTTCTTCTCTTGTCATGTACAGGATATGACATCTCATCTGTCTTGCACTTCTTAATCGCTTTCCCCTCGTATCAAGGTACACAGCTGTCACCGACCTTCTCATTGCATGATTACTCTATACCATTTTGTTTGCCTTACTCCACACCAGGTAGGCACCGTGATCATCTAGTCCGCCGTGACAATCATGAGACATGATAATAAAAAGTCTCCCACATCCTTTTAATTAGTACCACCCAAAATCACGAGTCATCCATTTCAATATTCGACCAAATTTACTTTCCATTCAGTATATTTCGCCTACCACTAAATAGTACTCCCTTGGTTTTTAAATCTACGACGTATTTGAACCCTCTAAGTTTAAGCTTTGATCAACAATTATAATCCAATAACATATAAGTTACATCACACAAAATTGATATCATTAGATCGTATTTAAAAATACTTTCTTATAACTATGATTTTACACTATTAATAAAATATTATATAAGAATTTTAAGATCAAAATTCATATTTTAACAATCAAACTACGCCCTACATAAGAAAAGGAGGAAATACCATAATCAAATCGCTTGGACAAGCTGACTTAGAAAACCACGAAAAAAAAGGTTAAATGAGCATCCCTGGTTAGGCGACAAAAACGAAGAATGGGAAAACAAACCTGTGATCCCAACCAGCGGTTGCTTTAATCTTGTTGTCTGGCCGAATCGCTGTACCCGCTATACCCGATCGCTCAAGTTCTATTTCTTTCCTGAGAGCAAACATGCCCTGTAATCCTAAGAAATATACATACCAGCACATCAAGACAATATGATACATTAAGATTTAAGAATTTCAAAAGTCACGGTTCACAAATTTAATAGCATGCACTCCTGATTTCCAGCGGAGGTGATGCTTACGATAGACTACCGATTAAGGTTTAAAAAGGCATTAGGCGTTAGGCGGGCATTTTGTGGTCGTCTAGCACCTAGCCTGCTTAAGCGGCGCCTAAATGGCCGCGAATAACAGCAGCAGTAGCAGGCTAGGCAGTTCTGGAAGGATGAAATAAGAGGGGGAAAAGATAAAGAAAAAAGAAAAGAAGGGATCGAAGGTAGGCCCACCAATCTAAAGGCCCATTTGACCCACTAAGTTGCTGCCGTAGTTAGGGTTTAGTCATTCAGCTCGTCATCTCCTTATGCAGCCACCACCAAACCATCCACCACGATTACATGAGGATTTGTAGCAATCAGCAATAGCAGTGCTAGCGATGGCGACATGCCGATGACGACGACAACTTGCTGCCACATCTTCTCATCTCACCGCAGTAGCCACCTCATCCTCTCTCTCCTAAGCGCTACCTCCTCTGCCTCCCCATCGTTGAATCCTCGCTGGAGGAGATTGATTCCTCACCGGCCACCTAAACCACCACCTAGGGCCAAGGCTATGCATTCGCTGCCGCCCACCGCTTATGCGCACCTAGGCGAGCACCTAAGAATGCCTTTTTGAACCTTGCTGCTCAATATCATTATTAACACTAGAAATAGCAAAAAGTGCAGAGCATTTTAATAATAAAAACTGATCTATACGTGGAGGTCCCTCCTTGTGATATTATGAAGTGATTCAGAAATCACAGAAGTAGATGATATGCTAGCTATGTCAACGTATTTAGTCTGAATTAATATGAGGTGTAGCTGTCATCATCGATATCATTTTGGATATGGAAGCACTCGTCAACATTCTAAAGAAGATATAATACATGATATTGCACCATCACTTTTTACATGGAAACTGAACGCAAATATGCCCTTAGAAAGCTTGAATATTCTCCTTTGTTTCGACCTAGGTGATTTTTTCACACCCCCCGGATAAGCATAGAAGGCTGCCAAAGTTTTTTTAAAATAAAAAATCCTGGTATTTTCTGGCAACTGATCACTCATTTTTTTCCATTCCAGCTGGGACTCAGGGTTTGTTTGGATGTAAGCCACACCTTGCCATAACTAAGGTTAGGCATGTGCCACAGTTATGGCATGACTAACTTTGTGGAAAGATGAAACTGTTTGGTTGATGGCCATGCCTATGGAAAATAGAATAGAGACATTGTTTGGATCATTGCCATGCAACCAGCCACAAGTTTGGCAAAAATGTATGAATGTTGTTTGTTTTATAGCCAAACCTGATACAATCACTCACACTATGAAGTGGTGAGATTACCCTCTTATGGCCTTCATGTCATATATTATCTCATAATTGCCATATAAACTCACCAGGACAACAAAAATACGACATAATTCATTAGCAGTACTATACAAAAGCATCTAATGTTCTTGCAAATAGGAGCTACTAGTAAACTTTACATAACTGATCATATTAGCAGACTATACAAAAGCATCTATGTTCTAGCACCTGACATTAGTTCATGAACATTTAGTAGCAGCAAAAACTCATCAAAACACCGAAAACAACCATTAGATTCTTTTGTACCGACCAATTTTTCCTGGACTTCACATTACTTCAGTAGCAGCAAGAGAACTCCAACAAAATACACAAAAGCATGTACTACCAAGTACCGTCACAGGTCATGACCATGCTTGCATATGAATTGGTACACCCAAGACTCCAAAGTTTTTTCACTACTACCAGCTAGGAAACTGCGCATACCCTTATTGTCCGAGCGTGCCAAGTATTCACCAACAAGGATCCTATATTCGGTAGCCATATTTATCGTCTCCAACCTCTACCACAACATAGCATGTGGGTCAACAAGTTGTGGTAACTGGGGTGCAGGAGGAGGGTTGGCAAGAGTCTCTTGGATTGCTCTCATTGTGTTGGTGAAGTGTTCAGTAGCACATGTGAAACTAATCTTAGGCTGCTTCGTCAGCTTCTTACTAGGTGATTTTACAACTTTCGGTCACTTCATACCAGCCCGGGGTTTGCTAGAAGAGTTGATATCTCCATTTGCTGCTTTATCATCTAGAGGGGTTGGTAATGTGTCAGAGTCATTACCTTCAAGGTCAATAGGCTGTGGATATGAGGACCTGTCTTTCAACCCTTCCAAGTCAGAGCTGGACGATCTACTACCATTATCCATGCATGTTTGCTGATCCATGGCAAGGGAACCATCAACATGCATGTCTGAGAAAAGTTCCTGCATCTCATGATAGAATTTGATGGGCTTATAGAGCAAGCTCCTAGCCCTATCCTGCATGCATGCGAATATACACATACAAAAAATCAGTATAGCAGCATTAATTACCATTATGTATTTTCATAAAAAAGAAGTACTTACACTGAGATGGTCCTTTTCAGACTCTGATATGGTCACCTTGCATTTTATTGCATCAAAACCATTGCCACTCTTGTTCATGGCTGTCTCCACTATCTTCCAATTCTCTTTGTAGTGTCTAGAGTGACGATCGGCTTGGTCAAGTGTAACCCCCATAACAAAATCTTTGTTCAAAGCATCAGCACACTTTATATGGTGTTGCTTCTTGAATATGAAGCCTGCATGCTGGTCTTTTCGGTACTTGATGTACCAATCCAGCGTGAACTTGGTTTGCTCATCATCCCAGCTTATGGTTCTCTGCCGAGAAGTTCCATCACCATCCAACTTTCCCTTTCCCTTTCCCTTTCCCTTCCTCATTGCTAATTCAATGAGCAGAAATAGGGCACATAATAATGAGAAGAAATAACTTCCATACTGAGCAGAAATAACTCATCGAATAAGCATAAATAAGTTACATGATAATGAGCAAAAATAAGTCACATAATAAGTAGTGAGAAAATAGCATTACGAAGTCACAGTAGCATGAGAAAGCAACAATAATTTTATTACATGCCAATCCTCAATACAACACATAAGAATAAATACTACATGCCACCCTCAATATTGTTACTCTCTATATCTTGGTTAGCCTCTTATTGGTCTAATTTTTCTTGCCACATACGATGTGCTACCTGGTCCCTTTTAAGTGCCCAAGTCTGACTCTCATGATGTATGTCATGATAGATCCTATTGCTCCTTGGTAGGGCTCTATACCAAGAAGCATCATCATACACATACTCATCAACACCACGCTCTAGGATCCAATTGTGAAGCGCACAACATGCAAGCACAATCTTCACTTGTGTTTTCAAAGGGAAATATGGTTGACTTGCAAGGATATTGAAACGATTCTTTAGGGTCCCAAATGCCCTTTCAACTGTTGTCCTAAGTGAATAATTCCTTATAATCCGACAGATCTCTAGCCCCTCTATATTCTTTTAGTGTGATAACGGACACCACGGTATAGTGATAGTATTCCAGGTCCAGCTGCATATCCAGCATCAGCTAGGAAGAATTTTCCTACAACATGAAAATGTCTCCTAAAGTTAGAGATGAACCAATTTGATGTTTCACAGATTCACAACAATGTGAAATCCTACCTTCGGGTATTTTTAGTCCATTGGGACGGCTTAAAGCATCTTGAAGCACTAAAGAGTCATGGGCTGATCCCTCCCATCCAGCAAGGACATAGATGAATCGCAAGTCAAAATCAACGGCGGCTAGGACATTTTTTAGTAGGTATGGACTTTCGACCCCTAAATCTGTCTTGCATATATACAAGGACAAATACCGGTATGTGTGTACCATCCAAGGCCCCTATGCATCCCTATGAAAAGACATGATGTTCAACTAGATGATTTCACAACTCACACCTATGCTTGGAAAAACTAGTTGATGAGATGCTGTAATTATACCTCAAAGTAAGGGTGGAACCTGCCTGGGTACTTGTGATCTTTAGATGTGTTTCAATGCTTCTCATGCGAATCAGTTCTTTAGAAAGCAAGCCAAGTGCATCTAAAACAGCATGAAAATACCTACTAACCATCTCACTTGATCGGTTAAACTCAAAACTAACAGATCTATTTGACCACTTCTGTCCCACCACATGCATGAATATTGCAACTTGTTCTTCCACTGTGACACGCAAACTGTCTATCAAAAAACCTTGTGATCTGAGATGACCACAAAGATTATGAAAAACAGCTTTACGCATGCGCAATTCAGAGATACAATGGGCCTCAGTCCCATTGTACAAATGATTTAGTCATGTTTCTCGAGACACATCTCTATCCAACATGGGAGCGCATGTTATGCCTTGTCGCTTCCTCTTTCGCATATTAAGCAAATATGAGTAACTTGCTATACACAATGTAATGGAAGCCAGCAACCTTCTCCTCCACAACTAGTAGTAGTATCAATACAAGAAATACTGTAAGTTTAACTACGCTGTTTGACCCATCTAAGTAATCAAAATGTTACAAGGAAAAAAATTAAACACAAGCAGCAACCAAAAAATAACAAGCAGCTATTTGCATAAGTTTCTGTAAGCAACAAACTTTTGCTTCAAAGAGAGACTATTAATTTACCTCAAATCAGATCAACAACTAATTGACAAGCAAGAGATGGAAAACTGAATCAGCAATCACGTGCAAGACCAACTGCAGGCCATGGGGATTACAGGGATTAGGTGGAGGAGAAGCTCACACGATGCAACGCCCCAGCCCCTGTAGCTCTTACGAACCAGCCATGGTGCTCACAAAAACGTTCAGATCTGCATGGGATTTGAAGAGAGTGAGAAAGGGGCTTGGAGAAGAGTTAGAGGGGGATTTGGAGAGGTCCAAGAGAGGAAGAGATTTGGGCAGGAGAGAGTATTTCAGATTTAGAGGAGAAGAGAGCAATCTGGAGAGGAAGAACAAGGTATAAGGAGAGGAAGACATGAGAAGAAGGAAATGGCAGGGGAGGAGAATGGAAGGAAGGGGAAAAGGTGGAGAGAGTTCCCGCAATTTTTAGTCGAGGGCGGTGAGATTCTCTCGGTATGCGCCATTTTTTCTCGTGGGCGGTAACACTGCTTTTTTCATCACCCGTGGCACGCCCAAGACGTGGCGGACGAATCCGGCGCCACAAATCGAGTGAAAAAAGTGTGGCAGAGCAGTTGGGAGTCTAGCGAGTTTTCGTGGCGTGCCAAACTACGGTACAGAAACAAACAATAGCCTAAAAAAATATGGCATGACTAACATGTGGTGTGGCAAACTGTAGAGGGCATCCAAACATGCCCTCAATCCCGAACCAATGGTGCGCTCCCCCTGCTCCTTCCCACTAGAAGCACATCACAGTTCTTACGTGTCTCCAAATATAACGGCAACTTATTATAAGCACTTCATGGATGTATGATTATGTTCTCATATACTTGGAGAAATATTAATAGTACTCATTGAAAATGACATAACTTGGGAATCTGTAGGGGACACGGATTACAAGGTAAACTCGGGTTTGCAGCGTATTTTACAAGTATATAATGAAGATTTTTACTCACAGCATGCGCCTTCCATGATAAGAATAAAGATTCTTATATAGCAGGGGAAAAAAGAGAATGATTGACGGCACACCTTTTGATGATCAAGAGTGAACATGGCTATTTTACTATCAGCACCTCCTGAAATCACACCATTGCATAACCCATCAATAGCAATGGATAAAGCTGCACACCTGCATCTCATTAGATCATACATTGTTTCATGTTTCATTCTATTGAAGGAAGATAAACCTAACTATTCTTGAAAAAGGTGGGTTAAACAACTAATTAAAACTCAGAAGGGGGTAGCATAATACCTGATTTTGAATGATATTTCACTAAGATAAAGGTAACCCAGGCTTTCGAACATCCCACCAAAGAGTGCTTCCATCTTCATAACAGGTAGCCATAAAAGCGAGGTTTATGAATTAAAAACATAATTTCAACTGGAAATATTGACATGTATTTCAATGATAGCAACTAGCTGACGTAAAGCAAAGAAAACACTGTTAAAAAATGACTAAGAAAAAGTTGTCTGTTGTGAATAAAATAGTTGTAACCAAACCCAGAAGCATAGGATATGTTTCTTCGTATACTTTCATCCAGTTCTACAAAATACGGAGTATATCATTTTGGACACAGGTGTAGTCAACGGTTTCAAAACTTTGACTACCAATATCCTTTTCAATATTTGGATTGAAGACCTGAGAATTATATGTGTAGATAGGTCAAAAAAATACCTTCATGAAATTATAAATTTATTGGGTTCTATAAATATATTACAACAGAAATTAGTGGTCAAGGTTTCATTTTGGAGACCGTATCTATGTCCAAAACGACATGTTTTTGTAATGTGGAGCGAGTACCAAGTACTTAGCTGTCAGCCAAGCAACAAATCATGGAGGTGTTAATAGTAATAGAAGCAATATAGCATATTTAGGTCCCAAGTATTGAAGATCAGATGATATTGAATTGTGATCATGTAGTAAGAATCAGATACTACTAAAACTCATAATGTGACTAGCCAATAACTCACAACATATTAAATGCTTGAAGGTTAAATCCTTACATGTAACTCACAAAGTTGGAAAAACCATCCCTATGTCTATGACATGTGGGCCTAGGGGCATACAAGGTTTTTTTTTGTAAAGGTCTCCCCTCAAGATCATTGGAGAGGTATGTAACAAAAAGTTCTTTTATTGTTTCCAATCACAATTAATTCAATTGCATAAGTACGGTATTTAAACTCTTCACACGTGAGCTGAGCAACTGAATATGCATGAGCAATACCACTTAAATATGTGATGCACAAACCCCTGGAAGACATACAAAAATGGTTAACATTATGAAGCAGGAAAGAATCTACACTGTTGAGTTATGTATACATACACTTCACATAAAAGTATCACTATATTTCCAACAAGAATCTGACCTAATATAATTTTCGAAATAGGAAGATAATGAATCCTCTGACAACATTCTCTGAAATATGCGACTGGGGAGATGAAATTTGCATGAGATATATGCAGGCTAAAGGATTTGAATACCATTTCCATGTCATTGTTAATAGCCGGATAAAACATAAGACGTGTTAAGATTATGACATATTTTTCATTAATCAGGTGCATTCAATCGATGGCACTGCGAGCAAACACTCCCAAACAAACGAAGTCAGAACATTGGCAGAGAACAAAAGAGAGCATGTGTAATTGATGTTGATAAAGGAACCAGGTGCACATTTAAGCCATTTAACACAATTGACCCGATAATGAACTTAACACTTTTTGTTCGGATACTGCTAGGCTGTGGCATATTTAATAAACTCTACACGATTAGTTATAAATGTATTGAATTGCAAAATTTTGATCTCGGTATTAACCTCGATAAAATATTTATATAGCCTACAGATTCACATGGGCGAAAGCTTGCACAGCCATGCATAGACCTACAATCAACAGAATTAAAGCTTTCAGGGATTACTTAAAGCATAAATAGTAAGGGCAAACAAATGTCATCACGTTTTACGACTGTCCTTCAGTGCAGAGCACTAAACCAATTCAACAGTTGTAAAGAAACAATTGACGCAATGCACTACTTTGTATTAAGCAAGCAGGCTACAACAGCAAAGAAATTAAGAAACTAACAAGATAAATAGTCTCATAGTACGGAAGGGGAAATCTGTATATACAAAACAGCTAGGGTTTCTAAAAAATAGTGCGCCACGTCAGCTTTTCATTCGCAGCCGTCCCATGCTGTTAGACTACGGGTGTGTTTGGTAGGGTGGTTCTACCTAGCCTATATGAACCCATGCAAATTTCAAGCTGTTTGGTAGGCTGTTTGTGGACTTGGGCCATGTCCAGCTGAAACCCGAAGTAGCTCTCAGCCATGCTGAATAGGGAAGCCCAAATCCACGTTCCGAGCTTAGCTCTGCTCGCGCAATGCAAAAAACGAGAACCCGCTTGCCACGAGCTAGGGTTCTAGCTTGCACTTCTGCTCTCCCCGCGACTCCACTCCCTCTACCCGAGCCGCCGCCCGTGCTCCTCCTCTGCACGTGTCATCTCCCCTAGCCCCGCTAAGGTCCGCCGCGCCGGGCCTCCCCGAGCCCTCGTCCGCCGCACCACACCTCCTAGAATCCCTGTCCGCCGCTCCGCGCGTCATGGAGCTCCCGACTGCCGCGCTTCCTCGAGCCCCTTTCCCCGCTGAGCTCCGTCGCCCAACAAATCGAGCCCCCGCCAAGGTCCGGTGAGTCCCGAGCTCTGGCGCGCCTCCCGAGCTCCACCCCACGTCCTTAAGCTCCGGCGCGCCTCCCCGAGCTCTACCCCGGCGTCCCTAATCTCCGACGAGCCTCGCCAAGCTCTGCCACCCGTCGTCCAGCGGAGGTCCGCCGCGCCTCCTCTTCGATCCCCGAGCGCCCGAGCCCCTGAGCCGCGCCTCCTCTTTGCGATCCCCTGAGCATTGATCCCCCGAGCACCGAGCGTGGTGAGGACTACTTTGTCCTCTTGCAAATTAGTGAAATTTCCTCTTCTTGTGCCGCTGTTTTTGGATTATGTGTTCTTGCCTGCTCACAGATGAACCCAATGCATGCAATTGGTATGAATTGAATTTGTGAGCATATATAAGTAGAGATGAATGTCGTACTATTGTGGATGTGTGCATGTATGAGATGAATTTGTGAGCACATAGTCTAACTGTGGGTTTAAAATGTGTAGAATCAGTAGCTTCTTTTGTAGGCTATAAGTTAGTACAGTGGGGAACTTCACAAGAGCATTGCCAACTGCATCACTTGTCACACCAATATCCTTTAGAAATTGTACCTAAAACAAATGATAGGATAAAGGTGAGAAGAGTTGCACTATGCAGAATCCAGATATCAGCACATTCAGAGGTAGAAATCCAATTTGTACACTTCGCTTAACATGTCCTAACTCATACAGGCAGCCAAATAACATCTCAGCTCAACATGTCTCAACACATACAGGTTACCAAACACAGTACACTGAAATCAACTCAGCATGTCCAGACTCAGTACGTATCAGAAGAGATAGCCATGTCGAGATGATACAGACTACCAAACACACCCTACATAAGCCTTCTGATCTGTTCAATGTGCAATATCTTCCAGCCCCCTCTGGAACTTCTAATTAATTGCACTTTGCAATCCAGTCCACCCCGCGCACATTCCTTCGTCTTCCCCTCCTCTCCAGCAGCCTCCATCCTCTCTCACTCTTACCACACCACACGCATGCCGACGGCCTTCGCTCCCGGCGGCGGCGTCTACTAATGCCCTTGCTCCCCAGACAGCCTCCTTCCTCTCCTCTCCCCTGCGGTGCTCTCCCCCATCAAAAATATCTCTGTGGCTCGATCGACCTGGATGCCTCTCCCATGCGCTCCTATATTTGCAGCCTCCTCCACCTCCTTATCCCAGTGTGCACCTGTCGCCTCCCTGTGTTGGCCACTTCCCATCCCTAGGGTGCATGGCCACAGGCCCGAAGTTCTCTTCCTCCCCATCAATCCCTATTTACACCACCACTGTCATGCGTGCCCCTCTCAGATTTGGCGCCGGCCCGCACCTCATCGTGGCTGATCCGACCGACCAAAGCCATCTCATGAAATCCGCAAAGACCTGGTGCCCCTGCCACTGGAGTTGAGGAGAGAGAGAGAGTCGACGGAGATGGCTGCCTCTGTGGTTTTCGCATTGCTCATGGCTTCAGGGCTTGCGGGGGCTACGACCGGCGGCGACGTCGTCCACCAGAACAACCAGGCCCCCAATATCCGTGGCTGCTCCACCGATTTTGTCCTAGTTCTCTCTTCTCTGTCCCATGGATGACTCCATTCAGTTCAACACTTGAGATTGAGGCCTCCCTTCCGATTCCGTGCTAATTGAATCTATGTTCATCTAACTTGTCTTAATGTTGAGGTGTCCTATGAGCTGCTTCCAGGATAGGATTGCACCAGCTCTTGGCTGCCAAGTAGCAGCAGATCTTAGAAACATTTCATGTTTTCTTGTCGTGCTCAAGTGCTTAAATTGGATTACCTAGAGTTTGGTTAGATGGCCTTAAACTTGGAGTTTAAATGAATTGGTAAGGAGAGCTGTGCTTTTAGACGGGAATCAAAGTTAAACGTGAATGCATCAGGTGCTGTTTTCTTAAAGGTGGAGTCCATTCCTGCTTTTGTGTTTCAGTGAAAAAAATTGTTCATCATATATCTATTCTTCTCTTCCCCTTGGTAGGACAAAGCACATGATGATATTGTGTGCTGGTGGAGGTTCAGATTTGGTTAAAAGGATTCAATTTGTGTTGATATCTGTTGCAGATGCAGCAATGGAATTGGATATTAGGGTGGAATATTATTGTGAAAGTATTATTTATGTAGGAACATAATGATATTAGTATTGTAATACCATAGGATTTTTCCTTTGTTTCTTCACTTTCGTCTAATCTTTGGCTATCCTCTGTCTATAGCTTTGAAAATAGGTCAGTAGGAATAACCAAAATATGGTATTAATTAGAAGCAATAGCCTCACAAATTTCCTTTCCTTCATTATAAAAATGATATATTTAAGCAATTTCTGTGGTTGTTTTCTCAGAACAATTTTATGCCTAGAGATAATTTGAGGAAAAGTAACATAATTAAGCCTGTCAAATTTGTGTTCCAAATCAATCATCTATTCTTTGAATGTGTAGTAGCTTAATAATCATGGTCAGAAATTCTTTCATTCGCGATATCGGCAGTTGGTACAGATTATGATCTATTTCTAAGTTTTGGCTCAGTACAAAGAAACATGTTATCTTGAGTACTGTTGGGCAACTGCCGTTTGGAGCTCGTGGAAAATTAAAAGCTATTTGGTTTCCATAAAATAATATGAATTGATGTTCAAAGCCAGGATATCCTTGTCCTGATAAATTACCAGCAGCTGGCCAATACAATTTGCGCTAAAGTGGATCTTAATATTATAACAGAGTTTCTTCTTCCTCCAAGTCTTTCTTGAAAACCGAACATTATGGTAGACAAAAATGACAATAACAAAAGTAATGGGGACTGCCCAGGATCTAAGAGTACAAGTACTTGAAGTCACCACGAAATCTACATAACAGATTCAACTTACACTTGATATTTTGTCAAAGACAAAAAAGAAAATGAAAAAAACCTAGAGCTGGAGTGGCGAGGACGAACCTGTTTGCTTGGTAGGCTGATCTGTTATATTAGCACTGCATGTTTGGGGCAAGCACATTATCTTCCTTGCACTTGTAATGTCCCAAAGTTCCACCGGTAGAATTTTTTTTTAAAGTTACACTAATGCGGCATGAAAGCAGAAGTAACAAAATAAAGGCAGGATAGTTTGGAAATAACCTGAGAAGATTCTTGACCAGTGATCGTCATTATATATTGTCCAGAGGAAATACCTAGCAAATCCATACTAAAGACAACAGTGAAGAAAAGCTCTCTTGCCTACAAAGAGTTATCTGACACCATTTTATTTACAGTATTGTCTATCCTCTAAATGGGACATCTTATTTGAAAGTCAACAAAGAGTTATGTAGCGTCATTTTCTTTACAGTAGGGACTGTCCTCGAAATGAAATGAACTAAAATGCTTGGCATGTATTACCGAAAAGTAGGCATTTCCATAATAAGCCAATAATTAATAAAATCCGTATTGGGATTTAGAGGCTATCTGGTGCCTTTAAAAGTGATGGAATACTGAAATGTTGCACATTACCTTGTTCATATTCTTGGGAGCTCTCTGCAGGATTTACACGATGTGATCCTGTATTTTCTTCAATAACTACTCTTTGTGGCTCAATGTTACTAGTTGAGCAGCTCAAGCCAGATTGTGTGCTATGTGTAGAACAGGAATACTTAGGCCCTGTTTGTTTAGACTTTTTTTGGCTTCTGGACTTTGGCTTCGAAGCCAAAAGCCAAAAAGCAGGTAAATAGGTGTTTTTCTGGCTTCGAAGCCAAAGTCCAAAAAGCCAAAAGCCTGTCAAAACAAACAGGCCCTTAACCAGTGACATCTTGCAGAAATGGTATGTACTTGTTTTGATTGTAAATAAGGGCCTCCTACAGGAACCCAAAAAAATGGATTTACATTCCATAAAAATTTATACAAGGCGCATGAACCACAAAGCCCGTTAAGAAGAATGTATTCTTCATGATCCCTCGTAAACCTTATACATATTGGCTTATCTTCCTAAATGCTTCACGACAGAAATTGGAGAGGCACACATCTAGACCAATAATAGTGATACTTCTGGAAATATTACACTTCTGCTTGGGTATATAGGCTTGAAACAGGATGGAGGAAAAGGGTAGTGGAGAGTGGATTCAAATTAGCTAGGCAGCTGAACATTTTGTCTGAAGGGTGGTTACAAAACATGATTTGCGGACGACAGTCAAGACCAAGGGGGGCGATAATTGATGGGTGCGAAACCTCTGATAGTTGTTATAGAAGCTGTTGTAATTTAAAGACTTCCCTTGGATGTATGGCTTCTAGTACTTTGAAACATTCTGTCTATTCTCTTGGATGTATGGCTTCTAGTACTTTGAAACATTCTGTCTATGCGCACATGTGTATTCTCCTTGTATTTACATCATTGAGAGCCTGTTTCCGACTAATCATGTCCCAGTATATGTTTAAGTTGAACAGGTCTCGACTTTCTTTCAGAAGAGGAATATGCAAAGTTGCAAAACGTATGCATGTTGCAACTGCATGTGCAACGAGTCATACCGTGATATCCCAGCTTCTTCAATCAACCAGCATTTGCAGGACCCATCCCTGCCCTGACTGCGTCAACACCAGAAACATAGATATCGATCAAATCAACCAGAATCATCACAATGGAAATAAACACTCTGCTCAAAATAAGCCACAAAGCAAAATCTCTTCCATTTACATTCTACAATACAATGCACTGGAGTTGTTTAGAAATGAAAAAAAAAGCAGATAGATGGTTCACTGATATGTTCTTTTCCTAAGAAGTTAAATCCTACTTCCAGTAAAATATCAAACCTACAAAGCTATGTTCTGCAACTGTAATTCAATCATGGAATGAAACACTGACAAAAAATTAGCTATTACATGTTTATAACAATTTATAACTATGGAAAACTCTTACCTAGCCAGGTGTGATTGCATCCTAGAACGAGAGAATTTTTAGGTATCCAATAACCAGCAGCTGTTGACAAAATTCACCTCAATCTACTCACCTAACTATCATGTTTCCAAGTCCGGCACCAGCAGCGACCGAATACACCCCAGCCGCTCCGCCATGAGCCCTGAAATATCGCGTGCCATCACAGCAAACCTCCCAAACAAAGCGAAGCACCCGCAGCTGCAGAAGCAGAAGTTCACCAGACCGAGGAGACGATGAGGTGGCTCGCCGTGTCCCAAACCCTGAGCTCCCCATCAGCAGCGCTAGATCAGCATAACCAGAGAGCGAGGAGAAGACATCACACACAACAGAATCACGTGTACAGTGGCTTATTATAGGCGTTGCCGTGGATGATCAGAGAGGTGTTTTCGGGGCAGTAACCGGGGAAGAGGAGAGGGAGGGAGGGGTGGAAGCAGGCATCGTTGACGGCGACGCGGAGGCCTCGTAGCGCCGCGACGGGGTCCGGCGCGCCTTCTCGGGGTTGGCCATTCACGGCGAGCGAGGTCAGAAGGTCCTGTCGTCCGACTCGGTGGTGGTCGAACGCACGCCTCAGCCCAAAGCCCAGCCCACGAGGAAGCAGCGCACTTTAGCCCAGTCCAAAGCCCAAAGCTAACTGCCATGTCACGAATCCGCGCACCTAAGCCCTCGACCAGCCAGCGACGAGCACGCGGATTGTGTGCTTCCTCCAGGCCAATCTTAGCCGTACGATGGAACCACGACCCCGAATCCTTCTCCCAAACGGTCACCACAAACCGCCTCGGTCCACCAGAGCCCTGCCCCCCGCACCCAGCCCTGCCTATAAATACCTCCATCTCCCTTTCTTTCTTTTACTATTCGCCCTTTGATTTCTGCCCGGTCGCGTTCGATTTCGAAGTTGCCCCAAATCTAGAGAAGAGGAAACCGCCGCCGAGCCGAGGAGATGGCCCGTACGAAGCAGACCGCCCGCAAGTCCACCGGCGGCAAGGCCCCCAGGAAGCAGCTCGCCACCAAGGTGCGTCTCGACCCCTCTCTCTCGTGTTCTTCCGCTGTTCCGATTTGTTGTTTGCTCCTTTTGAGATTTGGAGGTTGTCATCTGTTGCGGTTTTGCTAATGGTATGATTTGGTTGGTTTGTGATGCAGGCGGCGAGGAAGTCGGCGCCGACCACCGGCGGCGTGAAGAAGCCCCACCGCTACAGGCCCGGGACGGTGGCGCTGCGTGAGATCCGCAAGTACCAGAAGAGCACGGAGCTCCTGATCCGCAAGCTCCCGTTCCAGCGCCTCGTCCGCGAGATCGCCCAGGACTTCAAGACGGACCTCCGTTTCCAGAGCCACGCGGTGCTTGCGCTCCAGGAGGCGGCGGAGGCCTACCTCGTCGGGCTCTTCGAGGACACCAACCTCTGCGCCATCCACGCCAAGCGCGTCACCATCATGCCCAAGGACATCCAGCTCGCCCGCCGCATCCGTGGCGAGCGCGCCTAGGCGCTTCGCTGCCCCTCTTAACAAAGGGTTTCCAGTTAGTTCCTAAATGCTGTATTAGGGATGATTATGTGTAGAAATAGGGTCGGTATAAGACGTGCTGTTGTTTTGGTTTGTGCTCGCGCAAACATATGTCCAAGACTACTTACTATTCCTATTGTTAGCAAGTACTAATAGTATTGCATGTTGTGATTAATGTAATCCGTGATGCCGTTGATTCGTTTGGGTTTGCCTTTCTTTTGACTCGCGGGGGTGCCGTGTTGCCGTTGGGTTCTCTCGTCGGCAGTGGGAGATTTGCCGAAGCATTCATTGATTCGTGGGGGGCGCTACACGTTATGTTGTCGTTAAACGAGTCGTGGAGTGTTCGCTGTTTCCACGTATGCGTTTTCCACTGGTCGCTACCGTGCTAGAGACGGCAAATAGGTGATTGACAAATAGGTGATGGCACGTGCAACACGCCCGTGGGTGTGCTGGTGTCCCTTCTTGGTTAACTGACGAACGATTAAAGACGTGGCTCTTGCTTCAATTTGGCCCATCGTGGCGTCTGTTTTAAGATTTGGTAAGTTTGCGTTGGATCTCACTGCTATTGAGGTCCGACCAACCTGGGCTTGGCTTGAAAGCGATGCTGACGCAGGATCTTCACAGATAAAGCTGGACACTACGCAAAAGCTCAATAGCCCATAAAGGGCGTGTGCAATGTGAGCAAGAACCAGGGGCCAAGACCTTATACGCTCGAGTCTGGCCACTGCAGCACCGAGAGGCTAACAAAAAGTGTACCATCAGGCAAACTTGCTGCTGCTACGTGGCAAGCTCTTGGCCTCACCATATTGCTCATGCCTTCAGAAAACTTGCTAGGACATTTCCAGCTCCTCCTGTCAGCTGATGCCTCGTGGCCGCTGATCAGAGCAAACAGATAATTGACATTTGTAGTAATCCACGCAGATATGTTACGGATCGTTTGCCTACCAGATTTGACACATTCATGGAAGTTTCGGCAGGAGAAAACTCCTACTTGATTCATCGTCCTAGGCTGTGTTTGGTTGTTGGGATGATGTAGGATGAGAATGGATGGGATGAGATGGGTTCATGTACCATGTGTTTCAATACTCCATTGTGAGTGGGATGTTGAATATTTCTCAAAAGACGATCGCTATTTATGATCTATAAAGTTCAACCAAGCGTGCCTTTTGCCACCTGCGGAAATACATATGCGGCGGTGATCTTTCTCAGTGATGTTGAGAGGCGGTGGCTCGGTGATAGCACCACTAGGCCAAGAGCTCAAATGGGCGGCGATGGCGACGGCAAGAATAAATGGAACTTATCGACTCGAGCTACCAAGTGACCTCTACTCTTGGACTCGAGCTTTTGCTCTTGGTCTTCTCTTGTTTTGATTATTAGCCTTTTAGGGAAAGAAGAGGGCCTGAAATATAACTATGTCTAGGAGTGCCACGAATGAACCTTCGGTTCAGTCAATTACCTCATTACAGCCTTACAGGTATGTTACACCAGACAGTTCCTCAATCATGTGCCTATTCCCGAGCGAGTCGGTCCCATTTTGATGATGAACAGCACGATGTGTGCCTCCATAGAGCTCCCCATTTGACATTTCTCCATCGTGAGAGATTCTCTCTAGCCACAGGTTACCTAGTGGTACATCTGAGGTCGGTTCAATCAGTGTGCTTTCAGTCTAGTACCATTAGCTCTCCAAGGATAGCAATACATTCTTTCTGGGCAAGCCAATTCAGTTCATTTCTGGTAGCAAGAGATCCTATATCAGATTAAGTAAAGGGATTACCTAGCTAGCACATATCGAAGAGTTGGAGACTTCTTGCCACTATAGAAAAACGTCATTGATGGATCAATTTCTGTAGGTGGGTCTCAACTCCGAGACAATCGGATTTAACTCTGACAGGATGTCAGACTCGATAGGTAGTGTGAGGGAACGAGAGGCTATAACATCACTGCCTACCACAAGATACAGAGACAGATGGGAGTGTGGAGGAGGAGCATGTGGAGATATGTGGGGAGTTGGGGTATAAAGGTGCAGAGATGAAACATGAGCACAAAACCCCCTCCCTCCGCCCCCCCAACACACATGTTTGGATATGCGCGAGGGATAAAATCAAATTGAGAGTTCTTGTCCAACATCCAAGCTCTAAGTAAACATCAAGCAAATACCAAGAATATTCTCGCGAGGTTGTGTCATCGTGGGTGACGTCAACACCGGGGAAGGTGTTCGTTGCAGAGGCTACCTAACCTACTGATGGAGCACCCCAATGTGGGCCATGTCCTCTGACACCACCGCCTGCTTCTACGCCCTCATTCACCCACTCCACGAGAATCCTACCCTCGTCATGGCTTAACCCTCCTCCCCCCTCAACCTTTCCTCAAATTTTTGATATCAATCTTCTCATGTGCTTTTAACCTACACCCCATTCTTTCTTTAGGATTTACAGTCCTTCTATTTTAAGAACATGTAACTTTCTTGGAGGATTGTTCAGTCATTCTATTTCAAGGCCATGTAACTTTTAATAGGTTATCTTCCTCCACTCTAAAGCACAATGTATATTGATTATGAACCTGCTATATACTATAGCAGTTAATATATTTCATTCTTGTAAATCTTTCAACCTTATTTTTGCAGGTCTTAACATTACGAAATTTTGGGTTGCTATAATTTATATTCTTAGGAACATCTCCCAACTTTTACCCAAACACAACACCTTGAAATTAACCTGATTCAAGAAAATTATCATATAGTATATAGCTACTACATTTAGTAGAATTGGAAATAGTTTGCTACCCCGACGAGGTAGTTAGCCACTAGTAATAAAATCAAACTGAAAGTAGAACTAAAAGCTTTTGTCAAGATGTAAATGGTGTGGAGTTCAAGTTTTGGCATGTCGCATTTACAAATTAATACGGACAACACCAAGCGTGGACTCCAGTTGTAAGAAATGAGTACATTACAAATGGCTTGTGAGAATGACACGCAGATTCTCTTAGCCATAGACATGCAAAACTAACCATGGCTACATGCAAATTCTCTTGGTAGTAGATATGAGTAGAGATTGTGATATCACGCGACATGGATGTTTGTTGATAGGCATGCATGCAGTCACATTTGATGATTGAAAAGCCTCCCTCTCTTCTTGGTAACTCTTCACCTTGCGGCAGGCGAGTTTTCAACCTTTACAAACGCTTGGAACAACTCACAACTTTCTTAAATGCTCTCCAATAACTCCTAACCATCTAGAAGGTATCAACCTATAGGAGTAATAAAAGAAAACGGAGCTTGGAGAGAAACTTTTGCAAGATGCTCAATTAGATCCAACCATTCTCTCTTTTCTTCTCTATCAAAGAATAGCACTTAACAGTAAGAAGGAGAAGATCTCAAGTGGTAGCAGCAAAGGAATAGACGAGCAAGAGAGATTTCCAGCTAGAGTGGGTGGTGGAACTTATAGAGACCCCTTAAAATCTAGTTGTTATGTCACTTTTTGCATTGTTCGGAGATTCAGGACGAACTCGACCCGGAGGGTTCGAGATCCAAAACAACAGCTAAATTGTGTTGTTCGGAGGGGCTAAATGCATACCACCCGGAGGGTCCGAGTAATTCAAATACGAAAGATTTCTGATAACTGAAGGGTCTAAACAGGGTAAGCTTGGAGGAACCAGACAAAAAACAACCTTCTGCCTGAAGGAACTCGGTGGCTCCAGACAGGCAAAGAATTTAGGAAACACACTGTTCAAAGCTTCCGACTGACCGGTCTAGATCCTCCGAGCACACTTAGAAATTTGTATGGAGAGAACTCTTGGAAATTTCTGATTTTAAGCAACTATAATAGAATCTACCCTAGCTGCCACTTACTCCCCTCTTTATAGTATGGCTTCCCTATACACAATGTGTTTCTTTAAACAACCTAAATAGCTAAAAAGATCCTTATTCTTCTAGCCATCCAAGCCACCTCTTCTTTAATCTTTTTAGGGGTCATCAATGCCATGTGTTTGAAACTAAAACCTGATCAATAATTAATGAACTAATTAGTCCCATAACTATTTTGTTGTAATCATCAAAACCCACTTAGAGGGTCTAGAAGCACTTTTAATCTGCTCATTTTTTGTGATTGATGACAACATGATTAAGACTTCACAAATGGATTAATAGGAGTTGTTGAATTCTTTGGTATAGGTGAGATCCCCCTACATATGTTCATTATAATTTGCTTTGAATGCAAATGCACAATTGAGGAGGGAAATGAACTATGCATGAAAAGGTGAACATGGCATAGAATGATGCAAACTTATTAGCATTAAGCATGGCATCAAAGAGTAGCATATGACGAATGTGACTATCAAGTCACCTAGAAGAATAAGTATATAAGACGACACAAGATCAAATATAAGAACAAGTCTTGTAACTCTCAAAAGAACTACCTCCCCCTCTAATCTAATACTTCTTCCCCTTTGGCATCAAGACACCAACAAAGAAAGGAGAAGCCCTAAGAGAAGCTAAGCTACTCCTCCAGGTCGATGGCCAGTGGCAAAGTGGGCTCTCCTAGAGCAGTAGTAGAGACATCTAGGGTGACGACAGGTGTTGAAGTTGGAGGAGCTGAGGTAGCAGCTAGTGGAGCTAGAGCCAGAGGCTCATGGACCACAACAGTTGTAGCTGAGGAAGTGGGAGCCTGGAACTGAGGAGGTGACTAAGAAGCAGTGGGTTTAGACTCCTCAGAAGCAGTACCAAAGGTCGTGTCACTCTAAGAGCCACCGGCAGCAAACTGGAGGAAGACCTTCATTGTCTAAATCATGCCTTGTTGAGTCTTCTTGATCCAGTCCACCCTTGCATACAATTGTTTCCTATCCTCCTCAAGATGAGAAAGAGAAGCTAGAATTGCTTCTAACATGCCCTTCTGAGTAGAAGGAACTGGAGGAAGAGCTACTATCGTCAGAGCAGATGGAGCGAGAGGTGGTGCACTGCCCTTAGCTCTCTTGATTTTGGGCTTATAAGAACCAGAGGTGTCCATGTTCTTCTCCACAGCTGGCTTGTATACATTGTGAGACACCTCCAGGTGGAAATGCTTCTTCGACTCAAAATTGATCAAACATTGTATGTAAGGAGCATAGGGGGCAGACCTCTTTTGCTCCATAGCACCCAGCTGGATCTCCGAGAATATGAAATCCATGATAGTGAAGGAGTGACATCCATCTAAGGCAGCCAAAAGGTTTACGGTGTGAGATTGGATGTTTGTAGCATCACCAGCCTTTCGAGCCAAAGTTTTCCTCACGACCTTGTTTAGAGTAGCAAGCCTAGGAAGTAAGCCTGTGGTGCTCCCCTCACCTTCGGAGCATTTACATCATAGAGATGTCCTATCAGATCTATGCCAAGAGTGGAATCATCATGAACTTCTTGACATTAGGATCATCCATCAGCAAGCTAAGCATAATGACAAACTCATGGAAGGTGGCACTAAGTTTGAAAACCATCTGTCATCCAATGGATCATCCGGCCCTCATCAGTGTTGAAGTACATGGTGGAACAAAACTGAAGAATAAGCTTATAACTCCAATCTTGGCGCAAAGCCATGAGATCATCCACTCCCCTTGTGATGTAATCCTAATGCACACCAGCCAAACTCAGGCATGTTGTCAATGTATCCAATCGACATGGCCCTGGCGGATGACTGTAGGCTTGTGTGTCAGAAGCATAGTCTCATAGAAATCCTGCAGGAAAAAAGTACAAAATCTACTATCAGTGGTTGTCCTCTTCTGCTTCTATGGGTTGATCAACCAAGGTACCAGATGTCAGCCTTTGACTTGCTTAGATAGTTGATAAGCACTCGGGAGAATGCCCTCTCTTAGGACAGTGAGGCACCAATGCAATCTTGTCAACTAACGGAACTTGGGTGTTTGGATTCTTCTTGGAGTATGCCTTCTCGGATGCCTTCTTGGGAGGAGCATTCGTTGCAGCCCTTGTTGATGGCTCTTCTAGCATCCTTGGCGGCCTTGGACAACGGGAGTACCTTGATTAGCATCATAGTCTGAATCACTATCCTCAAATGACTCAGGAGTGAGATCTTTCCTTTAGCTACACGAGTGGCTCTAGCAATGGACCTGGGGGGTGCTTTGGGAGCAAGCTTCTTTGCTGGAGCCTTCTTCTTTGGCGACCTAGGCTGCTTGAGGAAAGCCTTGTGAGGTGCCTTTGCTGTAGGACGAGGAGGTGACTTCCTAGCAATAGCAGTCCTCTTGGGGTGAGATTAAGTTTCCTCATCCTCTTCTTCCTCTATCTTTTCCCTCTTCCAGGGGATCACTTGAAAGGAAGCAGTTCCATCCTCGGAGTCAAAGTCATGACCACTGTTTTGACCATCTAAGGGGGTCTCTTCAGCCTCTTAGTGCCCATGGCCACTACGGTCTCGGGTTCGTCATTGTGGGATGACAGTGTCACCTTGTGAAAGATAGTAGATGAGAGCACAAGATAAATGCACAACGGACACGAATTTTGATTTGAAAATGAAGATGAAAAAATTCACAAAAATTCTAGAGGAAAGTCAAATTTTCTTCTGTCTAAAGGTTTTGAGTGACACTCATCCGGAGACATCGAGCAAGTCCCAGAAGTGAAGCTCGGAGTGTCCGAACGGTGCTCATTTAGAGTTATCGAGTGCCTCAGAGAGGGCTCATGACATCTGGACTCAACTTTTTGAAGGTGCTGATAAAATCTAGGGTTGCTCGGAGCCTTTGGACGCAACTCACTTGGAGTGTCTGGATGAAAGATTTTGACCTAACCCTAAGATTACCACCCGAGTTAGTTTGACGAAAATTGATGCGATAGATCAAATAGGAGAGGAAGACGGATGGATTACTGAAGAAGTCAAAGTATCAAGCATGGAATTGCAGAGGAGGAGCTCAAGGACACTTATACGTTGAAAACATATCATATTATTCTGAGTTTACTGATGCCTTTTCATTTTATTTTTATTATATATTTTAATTATTTTTCTAGATTATTTGCTAAACTTCCAGAATGCCTATTTATCCCTCCATTTTTTATATGTCTGAAAAACACCACACAAATTAGAAATTTGAGTGTATTTGGGAATGTTGTGGAGGGGGAAGCCTTCGTGCGAAAGGAGGCAGCCAGCCGACCCAACCCTAGGTAGGGTGGCAGGGCCAAGTGGTTAGTGGGGCCATCCCCTTCTACCACCTAAGCTCACCAGGGCTCAGTCACCGCCGCCCTTTCACAAGTAGATCCGTCTCATCCCGAAGGAGCCCCTGCGGAGTTTTGCCTACATATACAGAAGTCTTCGCGTTCAAACGATAGGAGAGGCTTTCGAAACAAAGAAGACAGACGCCACCGATAACCACAAATTTCATCTCCATGATCACCACCATCATCTCCACCATAGATCATCACCCACAACAAGCCTCCATAGATTAGGTCCTCGTACTTCATCAGAACTTTTGAGATTGGTTTGTTCATTGGTACTTTCGAAATGGAATCAATCTATCCTTTGCTTTTGATAAATTGCATAATGCGTGGATAGTCTGTTGAGGCTACGGGGGTGTATAGCAGTTGCTATGTAGCATTATCTATTTATGTGTGATGGTCATCTATCTTCGGTGCCATCAAATTGTTATTATGATTACTATCCATCTTCGGCGTAATCAATTATTAGCTTGGGATTAATCTTATGATGATATGTATTTAATAGTTTTGCTTGATTGTGTGTTGTGAATTGGCCATGCATGACACTCAGCATTGCATTAGTTGGTAAGCACGGAGGATGGAGTAGAGCATCCAACCGTATGGTTCGCTCTTGTATTTGCTAGTGAATTTGTTAATATTGTTTTGGCTCTTTCCTTAATGTACGCCTCAAATTGGTGGTTGGACAAGGAGTAGATTCATCTCTACTTGTTACTAATAATACTAGTCTCTCATTTAATTCTTGCAAATTCTTAAGAGATACTTTTATGTTGAAAAATCACTATTACTTGCGTCAAAATTGATACTAGTGAACCTATATACCCCATGCCTCATTTTTAGCTATTAGAACACTCCTTGCACTTTTAATATATATTTTTTATTTTTATTTATTCCAACAATAGTTTTAGTTTCTAGCTCAAGTAATTTTATTGTCTATTGCATCCTAGAAGTCCATGGTTATTTGAGAAAGCTAGTTGTGCATCAACCGTTGATTTTTAATACTTTTGGTGTGATTTACATTTGTCCAAGTGAATCAGTCGCTGCCTCCTTGTGGGTACGACATTTTTTCTTACCAAAACCGCTACAACTGATCTTGTGCACTTTTAGGCCATCAAGCAAGTATTCTAGCACCGTTGCCAAGAGGCAATATTGGTTTCACTCTCAAATTTGATTCTCGCAAGGTTTCTTTTAGTTTATTACTTGTTTTTTATTTTCCTTGCATTGCTCTTTAGTTTACTTGTTTCTTTTAATTGCTTGCTTAGCTAGCTTTATTTTAAAAAACAAAATAATTAGTTGCTACTTGTTTAGTTTTAATTTTGCTAGTATGGCCGAAGAAAATAAACTGGGTTATTTCACTAGACATTTGGGTGTTGATCATGATAATAAGCTTAAAGGTATTTTGGAATTTAAACAAATAGATAGTGAAGCTTTAGCTCATGCTTGGATGATGATGAAGAAAATTAGTTATGATTGTCCAAATCCTCGCCCTGATTGGCTAATCTTAAGTACTTTTTATAATTGTTTAGATTCTACATCCCGAACTATGTTGAATGTAGCTGCAGAAGGATCTTTCATGAATAAGACAGTGAAATAAGTAAAGGGGCTTTTGGACAAGATGACCCAATTCTACACATGAAGCTATAAGGGAGATATTCCTGTTGTCAAAAGAAAGATACAACTAAACAGTGAGATGAATGTTCTTAATTAAAAGGTAGATGGTTTAGGTAGAATTTTTGATGCCATTACAAGCTATTGAGAATGGTAGATTGAAAATGAACTTGCAAAGATTATGGTTTTGATAAATGCTTTTGTGTAACATCTCGGTTTTTTTAAGTTTGATTAGTGTTTATGTTAACAAAATTGAGTAAGATTTAAAAAATTTGTTGTTGATTGCAGCATCTCATGCATCGTAAGAACCATAATCTTTAAGATCTAGCCGATAGTGATGTGAGATGGATGTGGGCACAACTCGTTTTGTTGAGTTGTGTCAATTCTGTTGTGTCACTTTGCTGTCTAGTACTAGTCAAATTAGTGTTCTTCACATACATATCATACAATAAAAATATTCATTCATACACATACACATATATTGGAAGTGTTGAATACAATTCAATTGGAATATAGTTACCCCATGTACATCATTTGAATACAAGGTATACAAGTAAAAGAAATGAAAGTAAGGTTACAACTGATGTAATTATAACCGTTGGAATACATGATAATTACAAGAATAAATAAAGAAGAAAAAATTACATCTCAAGGTATCTTCTACCTATATAAATGTCTAAACCTAATCTTCAAGTCTCGACTAAACAACCTTAGAATATTGGCACTGGTTGGATCTCAACATATTTGTTTGAGATCGTCGAGTTGTGCCTTTTGCTGAAGGAGACAACATTTGCAAAAACCTTTTATTTTGAAAAGTATTAGTTCCACTGGCACATTTTCGCCTAACCCGCAAAATTAATTGCGAGGGCAAAAGAATACCCAAAGTGGAACCTAGATAGTTCTTTTTCAAAAATAAGTCAATAAAATATTTTGTTTTCAATTATGTATGTGTCTATATATATGTATATCCAGTCAAGAGGCTGAGTAGTAAAAATAATTTTTCCCATCTATTTCTTATCTAAGCTGCCTCTGATAAAAATCTGGTTCACAAAAGATTTTAAAACCTCAACAAAAAGATTCTTGGATCAGTATATATCCATCGAAGGATAACTAGCAGCCTACCATAATTAGACTTTTTCCATGCCTTAGCTTGGAATCCTAGTAAAAGGATCAACATAGTCGAACAGGGCAAGCAGGAGGTGGCTTTCTTGCCATTGAAGGAAATAGGGCATGTTATAAGCCTCTGCTAGGAACCGGGCAGCAGCCAACATCACCACAAAAAATCATTGAGACCACCATATTCTCAAGAATCAAGAACAGCAAGAAGAGGAGAATCAGTTGGAGGGAGTTAGCCGAAGCAAAGGGAGAAGACAACCAGCAAGCCATGTGAAGCTAGATCAAGGACCAACCAAGCCACTCATACACCAAAAGCCCTTAGCTCATCCTCCCAGCAAACAAGGTATAACCTTGTGCTATAAACCGCGTGCCTTTGAATCTTCTAAGAAGAATAATGGGCTGCACGTATGCTTGCTAGCATAATAAGCATAGCATGTAGAGGGATTTAGCCCTCAGAATATATTCTCATCACGGGGCAATAAGGCAACTTCCTATATTTGTTCTTATCAATTTCTAATCAGAATTGCTTCAGATGTTGAACATCATCACTAGTTAGCTCAAAATCAAACATGGCATCTATTCTTTCAGTTTAACCTAACATTTATATAAAAAGTCAAGTTTAGCATCTGTTCTTACCAAATTAAACTACCACGAGCACACATATATGTATTTATGCATCAAAGCCATCCAGAAAGGGATTAGAGCCTCTAAGTCATGATCAAGCATGCCAACACATATATCAATAAGCTATGCAACAATTCAAATCTTGGTCACCCCAATTGGGCATTAGCTCACACCATCCAGAGATAAGTAATCACACGAAAGCATAACATGAACACAAGAGCTGCACTGAGCACAAGCAACCACCACAACCCATTCCAAGCCGAGGATCACCACCACGGCCGACCCGCATAGGAAGCCCTAATCAAGGTAGTGCAGGACAGGAGAAGGGGAGGAGTACTTACCAGTGGGGAGAAGCTCAAGCAGCACCGGGCATCCACGGTGTGCCACCGACGGGAGGGGGGCTTAGCGGAGTACCAGCGGTGCTGGGACCTATAATACTGAGTTGCACGCCATCCCGGGCAGCATGGCGGAAGTAGCTGCTGGAGAGGGAATGTGTCGACTCCCTTGGCGGCGCTGGACCGAGACCGAGGCGGCATTGGTGCAGCAAGAGGAGGGGAAACCAAGGGTGCCCTCACTGGCGTCAACCTCGATGGTGGAGTAGGGGGTTGAGGTGGCAATGCAAACTGGAGCAGTGGCGCCGTTTGGTGGTTTGCTCAAAAGGAATAAACCGAGGAGGCAATACCGGAGGAAAAGGAGAGGGCGTTGGGTCCCGCCCTGGGCTACAGGCCAAGAGAGGGCACAGCAAGAACCGGCGGCAGCGGCGCTCATTTGGGGGAGCCAGGGGCGAGCACGGGGAAAAGACCGATGGAGGAGGAGGAGCGGACAACGGCGCCATCCATGGCTTCAGGGTTAGGTGACAACGGTGGGCGTGAAAGGAGGCACCGAGCATTGCCCATGAGGGAGAAAGGGAGTGCGTCGAAGGCAGAGAGGGTGAGATTAGGGTGAGGAAGTGGCGAGTGGGCTGGGTGGGCCAGTTGAAGAAGCAGGTCGGGCCCAAGAAGTGGCCACGGCCACTGGGACAAATAGGCTAGCCGAGCCCACATAGATGTTTTCGGTTCAACAGCAAATAAAGCCAAATCCAAAGTTATTTTCTTTTTCGTGTAGAAATAAAACTAAAAATTAGAATAAAGGTTTAATTAAGAGTTATTGTAAGATTATAGATTATTCATTTGAATTAAATGTTTCCCCTTTTTTGGAAAAAGGAGAAAGAAAAATTAACATTAATATTTTGATCACAACCTTTCGATTAAACCTTTAGATTAATTACTTAAATAAATTAAAATGTGATAAATAAAAATATTGATCTGCACATTAGGATAATTGAAAGATTAGTTGTTTATATGTCTTAGATAGTATTCTAGGCAAACCCTAAAAATAACTAGTAGCTTAGCTATTCATTAAATAGTTGCTATTATTCATTGGAAATTCTTTGAAATGCAATGTTTTAATCATCCGAACTCCGATAAAATTGATTCCTTTTGCATTAATCCTCATTTTAAAAGTATCATGTCATGAGGTGCATTTCATACCCTTAGCATGTTGTTGTTCAGTCATTAATTATTATATTGCTCTTTCGATGTTTTTGCTTCTTTTGGGTAGACACAGGAGTTGATGTGAGCTGTGAGCAACATTTTGCAAATATTCCAGATCATGCCCAGCAAGGCAAGCAGCCCTCCTTTGAACATGTTGAAGATTTTTATTATTTACAAAGTTATTATCTGTGTTCACACTCTATATCGTATGCACTCAACTTCTATTTTTCAACAAGTAATTAATGTCCTATCTTGTTGCATCCAACTACCTTGTAACTTAAACAGCCATGACACCTCCCCCAATCTAACTACACTAGATTAGTCAAACTCTTAGTCTGCTTATATTATATTTCATGCTTAGCCCTGCTTAGACATGTAAAAATCGTAATTCCTAGGATGACAGAGAAGTTAACACATGATGGATGAGTTAAGTGTGGTATGGTATAGAGTCTACTAGAAAGTAATTAATGAACCTGATTAATAATCATTGGGCTTAGATGGGAGGCCATGGCTAGGAGCATGGTGGGTTGTCTTGTTTTCCCCGCAAGGCCGATTTCTGATGTACACTAATCCAAGAATTGCGTACTTCTACACGGGTGGATTATGGGACCACCCACAACTAAATAATTTACATAGACCTAGTTTATGAGCTACATTAGTTTGTAATTTTCATTTGCCGTGTGGGTGAAAAAGATGTGACATGGTGTGGTATCTCAATATAAATGTGGGGTGGACACACAGTCTCGTGAAGTGTGTCAAACCGGTAGCATTAGGAGTCGATCAATACATGTCAGTAAAAATGTACACCCCTCTAGGGTTTGAACTATTCGAATATCCATGTCTGCGGTTATAGACAGCTTGGTGATTACCCGTGTCGAATTAGACAACTTCAAGGTTACTCTAAAAATGCCAACTTTAGTCAGAGAAGTTTGCGGCTACTTCCTCCCGGGTGGTTGAGGAAGAGTCGGTTGATCTTAAGTTGATGGTGACAGAAGTTTTGGACTAGCTATGGAAGAACGTTTGCTTATCCTCTTACAAACTGCTCCAGTAGTCGATTTATATCTATCTAGAGTAATAAAAAGTGGGAATTGGCTTTAGGAAAAATAGTCTATAGATATTCCTTTTTGATACCTTGTGTATCTATTATAACTTCCCCCAAAGTCTTGCGGAGTACAATTTTTGTACTCATCTTGTTGTTATTATGATCAGAATGTCTACTTAGTTAATTTCTACGAGAAGAACTAGGTTCGGCAACACTTCGGCTTAGGGGATCCAAGGTAGCTATCCAGGAAGGTGATGGTATCACTCTGATATTATTTTCTAGCCATTTTATGGCATTTGTTAGCCTTGCAATTGTCTAAGTTGTTGATGTACTTCTGTTGTGTTCGTACTTGGTCATCCGGCCATGTGTGCATCCAGTTGTTAAACTTGCTCGTTGTAAGAGCCTCTTATTATTGAAGTTTACTATTGGGTGCTATAGAGCAATGTTGTGTTACTTGTTTGTTCTCACCTGCCTTATGTGTCATGTGTGTATGATTATCGAGCACATGGAGTGGGTAGGGTTTCAGAGTCTATAGTATAGAATTGTCAGGTAAGATCATCCCTATGAAGCGACTCTTTCGCTAAGAGTTTGGGAACTATATCATCATACTCCAACCGTGCATTGATTTGCTGGGACAAGTTCGGCATTGATGTTCCAGCTCAGTAAAAAAAGAGTGAGGAGAACATATCACCCTATTCAATCTGTGCACTAATTGCCAAAACGAGTTTGGGGTTGATGTCTCGGGTTGTTCGGAACCATATCACTCCACTCTTCTTGAGGTAATGCAGATCGAGGGTTGAGGTCGGGGTTGACTTTTCGATTTAAAGGATGATCCCACTTGAAGTTCCATATTCTAGATTATGGGTCCCGATATTTTGTCCTTCTCTTGAACTTAATGGTTGCATATTTCCCAAAATTAAGAATGTTGATGCTAGTGCTAAATGTAAATTGAAAATTCAAGAAGAAATAATTGTTCAACTAGGAAAAAAATGGATGATTTCTCTATTTGTATTAGAATTATTTATAATGCTCTTGATAAGCTTAGGGGGAAGTCTCCCTTGATATTCTTAAAATGATTCGTTTTGTTGAAAGTGATGATGATGTTCCCGTTATTGCTATTAATAATATTATGGTTATGATGATCCTATGATTGATGCTTCCAATGATGATAAAAAAAATGCTCCTCCTATGCCTATAAATAAATCCTCATGTGGTGCTATGAATGATAAAAATACTCATGATGTTGCTAGTACTTTTTTATTGATGAACTAATTAAAATTATGCATGCTAGTTCTTCTCATGCCACTATTAAAGACCCTATATGAGGAATATATTACTATGGTTCCTATGAAAGTTCTTGGTCTTAGGCATGATGAAATGCTTAGAGAAGAATCAAATGGATGATATTTATAAACATATTATTAAAATTAAAATTGGTAGTCATGTCATTGATGATTTATGTGATCTTGATGCTAGTGGATTCTTCCATTAAAAGAGTGGTTAGTATGGTTGAGAATTTTATTATGGATATCAAATATTGCTCTATTCCCATTGATTTAATTTGGGTGGTGTTGTTGAAGATAATATCACTCATATTATTTTGGAAAGGCCTTTTGTCACACCCCGATTTTCCAAAACCTGGAAATTAGGGCTAACAAAAACTTTCTCGTTAGTAATGTCAGCTGAAAATACACCTAACTAAAACTTTAGTTCAAATCACGATGAAACTAAATATCAAAACACGAAAACCCTCGTTCTTAATTCTATCGATCTCCCTTTTGTCGAAACCCTAATACTCTGAGCGACGTCTGACAACACGGGCAACCCTGCTCAACACCTTGCCTTCATACGTGTCCACTCGCCCTTGCATTTCTGCCACAAACATACCTTCGGCATCCCTCCCCCTCTAACTAATCAGTGCCACCTAAACCCACATCTGCCGCAAGGTACCCTCACAGTACTTCTACGAAATCGGAGCATATACCCATCCCGAATCTTTTCTGAATGACTTGAAATTCTACCACCTACTTCGCCACGACCAATCATGAGTATGCGCACATATATACTGCTTTTGTATATACGCATATGCGAAAAAAACCATAACCCACTGTTCGGCTCTGCTATGCGTATATATGAGTAAACCGATAATACATTCTCAAACCCTAGCTTCCCATGACTTCCTGTCATCATCCTGGCCCCATCCACCACCCGACGCCTTGATGTATATGCGTATATCACCCTAAGTATGCATATATGAACATGTTCATTTCATAAGCATCCTACCACCTTTTCTCTCTCCTGGGTTACATCTGCCATTACCCTGATCTCCTCACCAGCTAAACCTAACGTGCTGGAGTAGGGATCAACCGAACAGCATATTCCTAACAGGTTGATTCGCAAATTAATAAAAAACCCTAACGTGCTAGTCTCACTCGAAATAACAAAGCTATCATGCGGGTAATTACAGAACAAGCTACCATACATGTATATATATATATATATATATATATATATATATATATATCCATATCTGACTAATCAATCCAATCCAGTGTGGCGATACCTCACGCCGTAACTCCCTAACCATGCTGGAATGGGCACAAGAAATATATTGCATGTAATAAGCTCTCGGTGCCACTAGGGCAAGTTACACACGTTGTGAGTGTAGGTATGCATAAAAAGAAAAACATAACTCTGTTCCATCCAACCCTAACGCGGAAGCTTATAATTAGACCCTGCTCTCTTATTTCATAAACAGTGCCACGTAACATCAAATCAGTCTGCAGCTCCTTGCACTATTGAATGCATGCCTCAATTGCTAACCGCATCTTAGTGTACCAACCGAATTGCATGTTTGCTTCTATCATGTGGGCCATGACCCACACGTCATACTCCTACTGCCCTTTTATCCTGTTTTGCTAAAGCTACACAAAGCATACCAACCGACTTCCCCTTGCTGTAGCACCATGCCACATAATCCTCTTCAACAGCATTTGGTACCTACTTTTTTGACATGCCTCCTGTTGCCATCTATACTCGCAGAAGCACAGCGCCAGCAGCAGTTGACTCACCTGTCTTCTCCCTCTCAATTTCTTTCCCTATTGCCTCTCTTGCTTGCCACAACAACTGTTCTTCTTCACTTACTCCTTAAGCTTCCTCACTCTGCTATACTCCACCCGAGCAAGCCAAATTTCCTAGCTCCTCCTTGCTTCCCCAAGCTTCCAACGCCGTGCCCATCTCTCCCCAACCCCTTTCTTCCCTAATTAGCTCAAGACCAAGCCCGGCTCTTCAGCTGAAGCACTGGAGCGCCTCGTCGCCCTTGCTGCCCTAGACGCCGCCGGAGGCCACCCTGATTCCCATTTCCCACTCCATCCTCACCGTTGCTAGGCGTGTTCCCCTCGCCACTGGCTCTAGTGCCCCGCCTCTTGTGGAGCTCCCCGTTCCGAGCTGCTAAACCGCCACCGGTGGGGATCCGTCCGCGCATCGGCCCAGCTTCGCCGGGGTAGCAGCTCCAAATCCGCCGCCGTGCCCCGGTCACCGCCCGCCTTGCCCAAGGAGGCCGGCACCGCCATCACTCCCCAAGCTCACCTCAGGCAAGCGCCGCTGCGGCCACCCTCGGATCTGGCCGGGCCACGCCGCCGCCAGCTCCCCCACGACCGGCCGCCCCCGCTTGGACCGCAGTCGCCGCCGTTTCCTCTGCTCCTCTTCCCCGGCCTCATCTCCCTGGCGAGCTGCCGCAGCCTCGAACCCCTTTTTCTTCTCTAGAGCTTCCTCTTCTTCCCCGCCGCTCGCCCCTAGCTTTGCCGCAGCCGACGAGCTCCGCCGTTGCTAGCTGGACCCATCCAGAAAATCTCGCCACCAGACGCTGCTCCATCCGAGAGCCCTTTCTCCCTGAGCTCGCTTCCCCCAAATCTTCTCCCCCACGAGTTCCCCAATCTCCCCTCAATTCCCGAGCTCACTCCCCGCCTCCGCCGCCCTGGAGCGCCACACGACCCCGTCTGCCTCCTCCCCTTTCTAGTCTCTCCGCCTCGGCGCCAGCCGAGCACTGCGCCGCCGGCCAACGAGCTCACCCCGGACGCGTTCCCTTCCGCCGCTGGTAGACTTGCCACCTTGCCGCCGCCAGCGGGGCCGGACCGCCAGCAACCACCGCAGGCCGCAGCTCCTGGCGCCACCGATCCATCCGCCGCCGCTGTTCCCTAACCCGCCGGACCAGGCCGCTCGCCGGAGTAGCCCCCGCGCCGCATCTACCCGCCGCCGGCGCATCTCATGCTAAGCTCTGTCTCCGCTGCCCGTCTAAACGCCATTGCTTCCATCTAATTTCCGGCCGAGCCCGTTGTTCTCCTCTTGCCTAACCCCTGCTGCTGGGGAGTTCGAACAATATGCTACCTATTGGAATGCGGCATTAATCAGGGGTAAGTATGATTGTGGTAGGTATTATTTTTTTTAGGGTTGGAGCAATCGGTGCAAATGACTAACATCCCGGACGGCAATCGGTGACTAAGCCTAATTAATGCTCATAACCTGAAATCAAAAGTTGCTGCTATTACTCCTGTGTAGTTGAACTAGTCACAGACGACTTAATGCTCTACTCAACTGCACTACTTATCTAACTAACTATGTCCGAACATAATGAATATCTGGTTCACTATTACATACCAGACACCGTTTATGACCCGCTGATTTTGGAAAGGGCATCAGTGATTAGCTCGCTTAATCCCCCTCGGATGCCACCAATACCCTGATTAGCCGAAAGCGGTCAGAATCAAAACCCTGTTTATAGCAGTAACTAGATAAGTCAAGGCGCAAAGGTGATCTTCTCCCCGGCAGGAATCTGTTGTGTATAGGTGGATATTTATGCTCAGCCAAGTTTCTGGCAGAGTACGCTTATCCTCTAAGAAGCGTATTACTATCCGAGTACCTTTCGCTTTCACTTTTCCAATGACGGAGGCCCATCTTCAGATTAGGTCGGAAACGTCGCTGATTCCTCTTTAGACTGAGAGTTTTCTTTCTCGTTAGGCAACTCCTTTCCCTACCGTGGCAGTACCGCGCCGCAGCTCCTACCCCGCCACAACAATTTCTCCCCGCCGCGGCAGCCCTTTGTCCACCGCGACAGCACCGCGGCAAGCCATTCTCTGCCGCGACAAGCCAGTTCCCCACCGCGGCAAGCTATGCCCCTACCGTGGTAGCGCCGCGGTAGCCTCTCACCCACCGCGGCAACTGCCGTTGTCATTTTCCTCTGCCACGGCAAGCCTCTACCGTCGCCGCATTGTTCCTACCGCAGCAAGACCTTGTCACTACTGCCTAACTCCTGCCATGTCAAGCCATCGTCGTCTACCACCTTGCTCCTGCCGTGGCAGCGAGCCATCGCCGCACCCCAGCTCATCGCCACCGGCGAGATGCCGCTACCGCCAATTATTTCCATTTCCTCTACCCATTGGCACTCCCTCCTCTCGAAGCTGTAACTCCCTCTTGGCTACGCTTTCCTGACTCGAAGATGTATCCCGAACTACCTTCTTCCGGGTCTACGCTTCCCTCATACCAAAGGCGAAGTACGAATAAAATCCTATTTTCTGTTTGGTAAAACCCTTATTCCATGAGAGGTGAGTTCCCTTCTGCCTCTTTGAGAACCCTATTAAACTTCTGAATCCAGAGCACATGTTTTGAGATGTCATGATTGTATGGGTGATTCTCATTCGGTTCTTCCTCGCACCGCTATTCATTTCGTTGCTTTCCGACGTGTAGCTCCAACATTACGATGAATCGCGCGAGGAGTTCGGGACGATTGTCGTACCAAGTTCAAACTCAAGACCCGGCCAACTTGCCAGGCAAGCATTCCCACTTTGACCATGTTGAATCCCATACTTGTGAACATTAAGTATTTTGTTTGCAAACCTGCATGCTATATTGATATCAACGTCATTTTATGCTAGGGAAGTTATGCCGAGTAATTGCATATGAGGTAGGTTCTGAAATCCATTCCTTGTATCCCTAGGATTATTTAGTCGGTTAACCTTCGACCGATAAACTAATTAGGACTATAGGCCTTAGCCGTGCTTAGCCCTGCTGTAGTAAAAACTAAATTTTATCGATACAATGGGATTGGGATCAAAACCCTCGGTTTGTTATACATTCCAAGGGAATCTTTTGAAATGAAAGGTTTGCTAAAATCCCAAATGAAAGTGATGGAGGATTTGGATTCGGGCAAGAATGCTAAGGGTGTTTGAGGTGGTAGAGTAGCCGGTCACTACTTGTGGGAAGAAAAGGGTAGGGTAGCCGGTTGCTACCTGAGGCATGTAATGGTAGGGTAGCCGGTTGCTACCTGAGGAGATGGTTGGACATGGAGTCTTGCTCGAATCAGTTAAGGACCGAACCTAAGTGCCACTGAATCAGTTCCCCTACCGTACGTCCACATGTCCTTTATGGGAAGGACTTGACTCGGTACCTCGTCTAATGCTGGAGCTCGGAACCGTGGGAAGTTAGGGTGATGTGCTAGGTGGATCCGGGATCCCTAGAGGATCTTCATGGGACTACGTGGGGGTAAAGCCCTCGATGAGTTCCACGCTGTGGAGGTAAAGCTCTCGGTGGGTCTCACGAGTACGTGAAACTATGGTTCAACACAAAGGTGAAGAGTCCCATTTTCGACATCCGGGATGCGAAAGTTGGGTTACCCACCTAGCGGGTCCAGCTCTAGTGTGAACACGGGTGAAAAGTCTCGTTGTAATATCCCTGTCAGTATACTTGCAAAGTACTCCCAGGGTGACCTACATCTTGTGGGTAAAGCCGTACAACCTCTGTAGAGTGTTAAAAACTATTCGAATAGCCGCGTCCTCGGTCATGGACATGAACTGGTAAGGCCACACACTGGTTAGACTGAGTTTTGTTTGTGAAAGCTGAGAAATGGGATTAAGGACGTGGGCATGACGTGTCCACAGTGAGCAGTTTAAGCTACAGTCTGGTAGCGAGGAACTGCAGAAGAGAAAACCTAGCCCGGGCCGCGAGGCGGTAGCGCGGGTAGGTTGTAAGGATTGTTCGAGGCGGTAGAAGGAGCTACCGGCCTCTAGTTGACGACTGTTCTGCTGGATTATCCAGCACCAAATGCTGTCTCGACAGAAACGAAACTTGGATTTCGAAAATGCTCTTGAATCTACTATTCTGTATTTCGAATAAGAACTTACATTTTCGCACAACTTGCAACCTAGGATAGAGCTATCCCCTGATTCATACCTTGCATGAAATATTGCTGTATATTTCCTCCTATGGGAATAGCTTGCGAGTATATTCCATGTACTCACCTGGCTTGTTGATTTGACCAGACGAGGAAGACAGCAATATCCGAGGATAAGCTTACGATCGTGAAAGCTAGGGCGTAACCCCAGTCAGTTGCCTGTCAGGTATGGCATATTGCCGGGCCACCTCACCGTTGAATTCCGCTGCAAGTTTATAGCCGTTGGGCTACAGGTATCAGATTATCGACCTTAACGGTCTATTTAATTGTTTACGCATGTATGACAATGATATACATGTTAACTCGTGTGTATCGGCTACTGATCCAGGGACCGGTACGGTGATCACGAGGGAGTATCCGGTCTTAAAACCAGGTACACCACACCTTTCTTATGAACCAAAGGTGCCTTGATTAACAAACAGAGTGGAGCATTAAGTTCAACCTCCACGCGGGTAAATTTGTGATGCATTTCTCAAGAAAGGAGAAGAAGAAAAAGGAGTAAATTGAGGTAAAAATTATGAGACAAATAATAAAAATGTCAAATACCTCAAGGTAATAAAGACAAGCTATACTTCCTCGAAGGCAACCCGAAAGTTTTAGAGCCTTTTATTTTTTTCTATTGAGTCTTAGTTTTGTGTTTAAATAAATAGTGTCAAGTTTTTATTGCTTATAATTGCATTATTACTGCTTCAATAACATCTCTGTTATTTTTCTGATGTTATGGAATGCTTGATAAATTGTGAAAATTCATATTTGAAGTTTACCGAAGGTATCTAGTAGAAAATTTTGGGAGACCTAGTACAGATGGCCAAGTGGCAAGATCAAAATAACCTCGTCTGCCACTTGCCTATTTAGTGGCTGCTTTTACAAAAGAGAGTTGTCTTTTATTTTTGTAGTATTCATTGATTTTAATTTATTACTCATTTTAAGATAGTTGCTTTCTAGTTTCTATGGAAGAACTAATCTTTTATAGGAATAAATGTTGAGAGAAAAAGAAATGGTCTGATTATTCAATCTACAAAGTGGAAATTCAAGAGAAGCAAAGTCTTTAAGCTTGGGGGAGGGACTGGCTAAGTTTCTTGCTCCTTGCATTTATATCAGGTTGATTATAATTTTTATATATATACTGCTTTATTATAGAACTTGATGTTCTCATTTTAGGTTGGCTTAACCAACTCTTTAAGTTTAGTTCTTATTTTTAACTAAATAAGTAGATGGAGTTAATGAGGTTATTTATTTAGTGGCTTGCTTTGATTTACTTGATGGAATAGGTGGCATTGATGAAAATATTAAAATATTGTTGCCAATACTCTTGTTTTGATTTTAAATTTCAGTTATGATGGAAGTATATGTTATGCTCTTGATAGTCTCTTGATAATATTGAATTAATTGATTTATGAAGGTTGAGGCATAATGCTTCTTCTTTAGTGAAATAACTAAATTATCTTATTCATAGATTTATGGCAACCATAGTGCATCTTGTCCATCAATCATTATTACCCATTAAAGTATTATTGATATTGCTACTCATATATTAAGGTTGTGATTTAGAATGATCAGTTTATTTCTGGTGGTTCTGGCCAACTAGCTTGTCATGCTCCACTAAAGTCTTCAATGAGAGTAAAAATGTTGCTTTGTAGTGAATAGGGGTCGGGTGAAGGTACACTTAGATTTTAGCTAACTGGATGAGTATAATAAAAATGAGTTACTTAATGTTTTGATTTGATGCCACGCTAGTTGAGTATCTTGTCAAAAAAGGTCACTGTAGTCCATCTTATTTGCTAACCTATATGTACTTAGTTTTGCATTTATCACATTGATAGTTTGCATACTTTGTTAGTACATCCAAATTCATGGTGTATGTCTCTCTATCTCTAAAAAATTAAATAAAATAAAGATGACGCTAAAGAGGCAATAAAGACCGTGGAAACAAAACATGCAGTGCAAAAAAAGGAGGTGAGCAATCACAAAAACTCATTTAAGTTTCGCCATTTGTGTCCATCATATCTACCTATTATGGCACTTCTTTTTTCATTCAAGTATCTTGTCATTGCACTTATCATTTATTTGTGACTTGATTTTTCTTTTTAATACATATTATAGTTACTTAGCTCCTCGCTTTTTATGTTGTAAAAAAGCTCATCATTATAAGGTATCTCTCACATGTTTTAGGGTTTTAAAAAAGAGAAATAAAAAAAGCAAAAAAAGAGAGAAAAATATAGTAGAAGAGAGGTACCATGTTCTTTAAAGCTCTAATTTATCTTTTCTGTGAGATGAATCATATGAAGGCTCTGTAATCATTCTTTTCCATAGCAATAACATTCATTAGCTCATGAACTTCACTTATATCTGAGATTTATTAAATCGCTCTATCATCTTCACTTATAACATTTGAGAGCACTTATATTTTCTCCATTTATTCACTTATACTTTTAGAGAGCACTCACATTTGCTCTATGTGCTTCAATTATACCATTTAAGAGCATTTATTGCTCCACACACTTCACTTATATCATATGAAAGCTTTCAGTTTTGCTCACGTGCTTCACTTCTATCATTTGGTAGATTTTGTATTTGCTCATATGCTTCACCTATATTATTAGAGAGCATTACTTCATGTCATATGATTTCACTTGTACATTCACTTGGCAATCTCTATCCTCTTGCAATATTGATAATTGAGACATTGCTAGGCCCTGGGGATCACTTTGTTTTTGCAAGAGACTTTCGATTTTCTTTCATTCAGTCCTTCCTACAGCACATTACTTTTTAGTGACCAAAATGATGAGACATCATAATACTTTGTGGTTGACATGAACAATGGTGCTCATAATAAAAGTTGCTTCATATCCTAAGTGGGACAATTGCTAGAAATCCCTTCACTTTGGTACATAAGGCTTTACACTTATGATTTGCCTTTAGTGTGTGAGCACCAAAAGTTTCATTTTTATGTCCTCTTACTCTTTAATTTACATGAAACATACTATTCCCTTCTAGGCATTGGTCGGAAGTGAGCAATAGAGAATTTATTTTCTATTCTTATTGTGAGCTTAACGTTTGAGTTTCAAAGACAACCTTAGGCTTAGTGATTGGTAATAATTCTTTTTGGACAAATGTCTATGGGTTGCAATATTTCTTTTGCTAAGACTTTTAGGTATTAGTTTATCGATGGTACATGATAAAGCAATCTGGTATGGCTTCTTTAACTCAATGTCATCATCAAACTAAAGTTCCTTACTGATATCTTACTCGAGGATGAGTAAGAGTTTAAGCTTGGGAGAGCTGTTCCTTGCGGATGTCTTACTCGAGGACGAGTAAGAGTTTAAGCTTGGGAGGAGCTTAATACGTCAAAAAAGTATTATATTATTCTAAGTTTACTTATATATATTAGATATATTTCCATTATATATTTTGATTATTTTTTTATTATTTGATAAACTGCTAGACTCTCTATTTATCCCTTTATTTGTATACGCCGGAAAAAACCTGCAAAAATTAGAAAATTTAGCATATTCAGTGTAACATTTTGAAGGCTTTAAATTATTATTTTAAGATCAAGGATGTTACATTTTATTTTTTTAAATCTCAAATTATTGTGATGGCTTTTGTTCAAATTAATTCAAATTGGAGTTGAGAAGAGCGAAGATGTTTTAATTCTTTTATGCACCTTTTGTCTCATAGGAATTTTCTTTTGGAATTTCTTTGATGTTCTGCGTATTTTAATTTGGATTATGCAAATCTCCTCAAATTTTGGATTGAATTCGAATTCCCTTTTGAATTTTCGGTTTGGAATTAAATCCAAACCCTTTTCCCTCCTCTTTTCGACTTGGGCCGAAACCCCCACCCTCAGCACACTTCTTTCCCCTTCCCCTCCCTCTCCACCACATGGGCTAGGTAGGCCAAGGCCTACTAAGCCAACCCACCATAGTCACTTAAGTGACTCCACCATAGCCATCTGATCTTGATCAAAGGGCTGCCATTGCATACCTCTTCACCCCTTTAAGTGATTTAATCCTGATCTTCCATCTCCAATCCGACAGCTGTTGATGCACCTTTCCCTTTCTTTCTTTTTTTCCCTTACCTTATCCAAATGACAGCTGAGCCCCAGCTTTCATATGCTTCTCCTAGCTCAGGTCAGCTTGGAGCCCGACCTAGGCTGCACCCCTGCGCACTTCGCCTTGCACCCCATTGCCTCCCACGCCATTTCTTCGCACCCACACCACCCAGCAAGTCCGCCTCCCACACGCCACCTCTATTCCATTGCGGTTATGCCCGAATCACGAGTTGTTATGCGTACGAGCTCGGATCCGAGCCGACCTCCGCATGCATATCTCTTCCCTCGGCCCTCTATAAAAAGCCCTGCCCCGGCAGCTCTCTTTGCACCAACCTCCTCCGCCAAAACCCCTAGAAACTAAGCCCTAGCTCCCTCTACACCGGCCTAATTGGAGCTCCTTCCGCTGCCATTGCCGCCACGGTTTTCTCGCCGCTTCCGCCAAGGTGAGCCGCCCGAGGCCAATTCCTTTCTCCCGCCGCCTCCTTTCGGACTCACGAAGCTCCTAGACAAGATCTTGCAACTCCTCCCGTCTGTTGGCCATGGTTGCCACGCCGCCATGCCATAATCGACGTCGAGGCTCGGCATCTGTGCACATCTAGGAGGTGCGTAGCTCCGTCACCTACGTCACGACATTCGCCTCATCCCAGGAGCATGCAGCCGTGCTCGGTTGGGTCAGGGAGCAGCCGCAGCCCAGCCACGCCATGTTCGCCAACGTCGTCAGGCGGCATCGCCTCTAGCGACCAACCTTTTGTGATCCATCCCACCTCTCCTTCCTTTAGCAACCATAGCCTGAGTCCTAGATTAGACTTGTGGTCGTAGTTTTCAGATATGTTGGGCGGATTTTAAACTATATCAAGTAATGTCAAACTGGCCAATCGGGTATTCTTTGATCTAATGCTTATTTTGTTAGTATAGAGCATGCCAAATTTTAATTCTCAGATGATATCAGCATGTGTAGTAGTAGCCCCATGCAGTTGCTAGTCACTGATCATGTTTCTTAAGTCTTGTGCATGTGCTCATCTAGTATGTATAATTTGGCTCGTGTGATATTAATTCATACAAAGACCATATGCTTGCTATGTATATGTAATAACTAGTCTCATGCTATTAAGTCAATGAAGCTAATGATAGTAGCTAGTTACCTGCTGTTAACGCATGATCTGGGATTGGTTAAGTGCTAACATGCTACATCTATAGCATATACATTTTGCTCTAGGGGTAGCTGCAGGTTATTGCATGTAATACTATTATTGTACGGACACTAGTATGCATGGGGTTTTTGAATGGAGATATGTGCGTGCTAGGTTTGCTATGGTGATTACAGAATATATATGCGTAGTAATCTGGTTCTATTAATGTTAGCATGAGGGTAGGGTTAATTACCACATGTGAGGCTCTTGCATGAAATACTAGCATGCTTATCGAGGTTCATTTATAGAAAATATATGCATAGCAACCTTGTTCTGTTAATATCCACATGATAACCTTGTTATTCCATGTGAAACTAGCATGTTAGGGTTCACTGTTAATTGATGAGCTAACATGTTAGGAATATGCCGTTCTATTGATTCTCATACTAGCATGTTAGACATATGATTTCATGTGCCCATGCATATGTGTCTACATGCCATGTAGTTAAGTAATCATATGCCATAGTCTACTTGTTCTCATATACGTGGATATATAATTGGATGTTGCTGTGCTAAATAGTTATTGATTGGGTTCATGCGTGGGTGGTGGTATTAGCTTAAGTTAAACCCTAACCCCAAGCCTCGGCAAGCCTCTTCTCTACTTACCTTCTATCGTGCTACCTTCGTTCTTGAACTCTGAGTTACCTTCTATCGTGCTACCTTCATCCATGAACTCTGAGCTCCTTCTCGATCCTGCTATCCTCCATACATTTCATTTGGTTTTTTTTCAATATTCTTTGATTTATTTCTGTTATGGTATTTATCGTTTCGCATTGGTAATCATTCGGCAAGTAGGGAGTGACATGATCGACTAGGGTCAAGATCCAGAAGCAGAAGAAGGAGGCTATACAATGAAGGCATTTCCTCTTATTTTTGATCATGTGAATCATATATTTGCAAAATCATTATATTTTGTGTCATTTTTTAGATATGCATGATGTTTTGTATTTAAAAAATGCTTTAGAGTCAGTTCCAAAGTGAACCATAAATCCAAGTTGCCATGCCCTGTTTTATCTAGAGTAGTTATTCAATTGATTCTAGAAATAGAATGCTTAGCCCTGCAAGTTTAGTAAAAATCCTTTTTTCATGCTTCGCGGGAAGTTGACATATGTCATGAATCATGAATTGATATCACAAGGTGATATGTTGGGCTCATTGAACATTTACCATTTATCTACTTCTATCTAAAATCTACTCTGGGTGAAACTTACCGTTAAGGTGTGGGCGACAACTGGATTGTTGAGGCAGATTGTTGTTTGAACATTTAGTTTTTAGGTATGTGTTAGCGTCGCCTATACCATAAGAAACTAAATTTTGAACTGATGAAATTATGAACTAAGTGCAACCACAAGTCTATTATGGGCATAATTTGACCAACTAATTTGTTGAAAGCTAGGGTGACACTGCGGAGAGGAATGAAGCCAGAGATCTGCCTAGTGAAGCAACCACTAGTGATAGCTATCCTAAAGTTGGCATGGTGGGTAGTGTCAACTAGGAGACAACATTGTAAATGCCTCGTTGTAAGGGCTCGGTCACATTCCCCGGAAGAGTGTGAAACCCCGGGTTAATCTTACATCTTATGGGTAAAGTGTACAACCTCTACAGAGTGTTAAACTAATCGATTAGCTGTGTCCACGGTCACGGACGACATAACATTCTGTTTATAATAAGGAATCTGTCTTCTTGCTATTTCTTTTCCCTCTTCCTTGTTCTCCCTCATGACTTCCTTCTAATTCTTTTCCCACTACCTGAATTTTGGTTAAGTATAGGTGATCGAAACCTATCGTCGGGATTAAGGCATCGACCTTACTCACCCAATGTTGGTGGTTAAAACCTTCACTAAAATACCCCAGTTATTAAAATTGTTTTGATCTCAAATAAATGATTTGATCTCAAAACATGCCTTCGAAATTATTAGAGATATTTAAACTAAAAGTGTCATGTACGCAAAAGAACCATAAAGCTTATTCTTTGATTAAACTTGCATGTAGAGGTAGGCTTCCCTAAAAAGGGGGCACGCTAAGTACGCGAAGTATTCATTGAGCATGTTTGTTTTGGGCATGTTCAGATAACTTTGAAGCTGAAGAAGAAGACTATGGGGATTATGATGACGATGCTGAGGAATAGGGTCTTCGGTGGTCTTCGTCGGTCGCATGTGGCTGAGATGGAGATCGCTACGCTTTTCTTTATATTTTTGCTGTGTTCTGAGATGTAAAGGACATAAGTCCTAAAGTACTTTATTAGCTCTGTGGCTTATTGTATCAACCTTTTTGTAATAAATTGTGTGATGTGTGCTATGATATTTATTTCGTATATGTTCATCCGCAAGTCCTAGGACTGGTGAAGTGTATGTACACAGGGAGGGGGTCTGGGAGTTTACTCTCAGGTTCTCACATTTAGAAATGTTCCAAAGAGGGAAGACTTCGTGCGAAAGGAGTGGCCAGCCGAGCCAACCCGAGGTAGGACAGCAGGGCTAGGCGGCTAGTGAGGCCACCCCTTTCTACCACATGGGCCCACCAGGGCTTAGCCGTTGCTGCCCTTTCGCGAGTAGATTTGTTTTATCCCTGAAGGAGTCCCTACAGAGTTTGGCCTACATATACAGAAGTCTTCGCATCGAACGAGGGGAGAGGCTTTTGGGACAGAGAAGATGGACGGCGCCAGCAACCATAATTTTCATCTCCACCATCACCACCATCATCTCCACCCATAGATCATCACCCACAGTAAACCTCTATAGATTAGACCCTCCTTATACTTCACTTTACTTCATCTGAACCTTGGGGATTGGTTTGTTCATCAGTACTTTCGGTAATGGAATCAATCTATACTTTGCTTTTGATGAATTGCATGATGTGTGACTAGTCAGTCGATGCTACTGGGTGTATAGTAGTTGCTATATAGTATTATCTATTTATGTGTGATGGCCATCCATCTCCGACGCCATCAAATTGTTATTATGATTACCATCCATCATTGGTGTAATCAATTATTTGCTTGAGACTAATCTTATGATGCTATATCTTTAATAGTTTTTCTTTATTGTGTGTTGTGAATTGGTCATGCATGACACTTACCATTGCATTAGTTGGTAAGCACGGAGGATGGGGTAAAGTAATCAATCATGTTGTCCTCTCTCGTATTTGCTAGCAAATTTATTAGTATTGTTCTACCTTATGCCATAATGTACGTCTCAAATTGGTGGTTGGACAAGGGGTATATTCATCCCTACTTCTTATTTATAATATTAACCTCTCATACAATTTTTGTAAATTTGTAGTTGATACTTTTATGTTGCATAATCTCTATTACTTGTTTGAGAATTTCTACTGGTGAACCTATATAGCTCATGCCACATTTTTTAGCTATTAGAACATGTCTTCTAACACTTTTGTTTATTTATTTTCTATTTTTATTTGTTCTCAAAAATAATTTTAGTTTCGTAGCTCAAATAGTTGCTTGTTTTAATGTCTATTGGATCCTAGAGGTCCAAGACTATCTAAGGAAGGTAGTCGTGTATGCGATCGTTGCTTTTTAAAATATTTTTCTTATGATTTTATATTTGGGGGTGCATGATGACGGCAAAGTAGATCGGCGATGAAAGGTGGTGACTTGAGAGGCGAGGGTGCCAAAATGTGATTGCATGGTGAAAAATTTTAAAACCTAGCCACGCGGTCGGTTAAGCATGAGAAATTTACTCGTCGTCCGGAGGGTCCGGGCAGGACATGTTCGGAGGCTTCAGGTAGTTATAGCAACCGAGGGTATTCAAATATTCTAGAGCATCCGGATAAATCTCGTTCGGAACCGTTGAGAGTAAAGCAAATTGTGTGAGATGGTCTGGGGTATCCGAGGAAGATGGTTCGGACACACTGTTGGGGGTCGTCAACGCTATTTGTTTGAGACTAGAACCTAATCAACACTTGATGAACTCATGAGTCCATAATTATTTTATTACTAATCATCAAAACCTACTTACGAGGTCTAAATGTACTTTCAATAGTCAAAATCTGAAAACATACCGACAGATAATCACATCTCATTGGTCGTTTGTGTAGCTTAAGGCCCATTTGCTTGAAGCCTTAGAATGACTTAGCATGCTAAACTTTTTTTACCTAATTTGGCTAACCTGTGGCCAAGAAGAAAAAGCCAGAAATATGGCAAATTTAGATTATTAAAAGTGAGTCTACGACACATATGTCATAAGACTAAAAAATATGATAAGCAATAGTCATGACATAAATCAAACACTAGACTAACTTTCTTAGATAAGTTACGGCCTCCAAACACGTCTATTATCCTGTGCCTGCATGTTTAACCGAACACGGCAATCTAACCATGTTGACAAAGTAGCCAATCTCTAGAAGGTCACAGACGGTAGATACCTGCAACAGCTAACCACCGGAATACAAAATCCACACTGTTAGTAGAATCTATAATCATGGATCGGAACTTCTCGTCCAGACACGTCCACATGCATGCTAGAGGAGCTAAAAAGAATTACATAAATAGCACTTCCTTCAGCACCAATATGTGTGAACGGATAAAGATGGTGAAACAAATATCATTGGCTTAGTATTGCAAAGTTCTTCCATATTATGACCGTAAAAAAAAAGGTTCTTCCATATTATGTACTCATTATCATTTTTGTAACATAATATGATTGAAAACTATAGTTAAAGCCTTGAGGTGTGAAAGATCAAAAATTAACCTAGATTTCTAAACGGTGGGAGTAAGGAGTAAAAAAATGTGCAAAAATATGTTCATACCTGCACTGTACATTGCATTTTATTGCTATTAATACATACATACTTTCTAGTAAAATTGTATCGGAGAGTAAAAAATTTGCGAAAAATCTCAAACAAGTATCTTGCTGCTTTTTTCAATTATATCATTTATTATATACAGCCTTAGTAATAAAAGTATGAATACATATTGCTTCAAAAAAAAAGATACTACTCGTTGAACCCAAATCCAAAAGTCTAGTCTCTTCATGTCAAAAAAAAAGTCTAGTCTCTTTTTTCTTTTGAAAAAGAAAAACGCTCTGACGCGAGATCCGGCCCAAACCAATTCGGTGACCACGGGTTCTTAAACACGCGCTTCGGCCGAGATACCAGCCCAGATGGGCAAGGCATGGTATCATAGCCCAAACCTCATTGCCACGTCAGTGATTCTCGCCTCGTAGCTCTCGGCCAACGAGAGCCGAGCACATGGATCTTGTGTTTCCTCTGCTCGCACCCCAGCCATCGGATTCATCCACGAGCTCGAAACCTTTTCGCAAACGGTCACTAGGAACCGCCTCGGTCCACGCCTCACCTATAAATTGGCCCCCATTCCTCCTCTCCCTTGTCTCACTATTTGCCTTTTCGCATCAGTTTGGTTGCTTTTGAATTCGAGTTCCCCGAAATCCACGCCCAGAAGAGGAAGAGGAGAGGAAGCCGCCGAGTCGGGGAGAGATGGCCCGTACGAAGCAGACCGCCCGCAAGTCCACCGGCGGCAAGGCCCCCAGGAAGCAGCTCGCCACCAAGGTGCGTCTCGCCGCCCGTATCGTCGCGTTCTTCTCTTCCGATCTGTTGTTTTTTCGTGATGTTTTTGCTGAATTAGATGCTTTATCGCAGGCTGCGAGGAAGTCGGCTCCGACCACCGGCGGCGTGAAGAAGCCCCACCGCTACAGACCCGGGACAGTGGCGTTGCGTGAGATCCGCAAGTACCAGAAGAGCACGGAGCTCCTCATCCGCAAGCTGCCGTTCCAGCGCCTGGTCCGCGAGATCGCCCAGGATTTCAAGACGGACCTCCGTTTCCAGAGCCACGCGGTGCTGGCGCTCCAGGAGGCGGCGGAGGCCTACCTCGTCGGGCTCTTCGAGGACACCAACCTTTGCGCCATCCACGCCAAGCGCGTCACCATCATGCCCAAGGACATCCAGCTCGCCCGCCGTATCCGTGGGGAGCGCGCCTAAGCCTCGCAAGAGGGGGATCAATATGCCGTCGTTAACAAGTTGATTTATGTCGGTTTTAGATCTTGATTAGCTGTGATAGGGATGTCTCCGGACTCTGTAGAAATTGGGTTGGTTGCAATTTGCAATACCATTTGTTGCTGTCGTTACCAAGTTTGCGTCTTAATCTTCCGTCCTACCCCTGTTTGCTGCTTTGATGTAACTCGTTCCTGATACTGCCATCTGTTCGGTTTTGTTCTGCTTGTAACGCTGTCGCAATGGTGCCGTGTGGACTGACGCATTGTCTCGTCGGCGGCGACGAGTTAGGGAGGAATGTGCGACGCGCTTGGTGAGGGTAATGTTTTTTAGTAGGTCAGTGGAAATGGTGTGATGATCAAAGTGTTGGTGCTGCCTAATTGTTAGTCCAACCTGTATCCGCGCTCGACTAGGCAACTCATCGAAATTTCGTCGCGATTTTCCTTTTAAATCTTTCTTTAAGGGGAAAGACAGACTTTATTCATTGTTCTCTAAGAGTTTACTAGAAGATCAATACATTTTCTTTTTTTTGAAGGAAAGATCAATACATTTTCTTGAGAGAAGAAGATCAATACAACTGGGAGGCAAAACAGCTCCGGTGTTCAGAGTGGCCTGGGCTGTGGGGGAACAAGGGTTCGTACATTTAAGTGTGAAGCCCAATAGACCATAAGCACAAATGGAAGAAAGCCCATGAATATCATGTTGGACGCAGACTTTCAAAATATATAGTCCTGTTTCTGGGTCCACCTGTCACCTTTAGCTCCTTGCTAGGGCTGGACCCACCTGTCTATTCTACATACGAGGTTCAGGGGAACATGTCATTTTCACCTCGTGCGGCTAGCCTCTATTATACCAAGGTGGCAGCACCACCTCTGATTCTTCCCAAACAATTCCATAATAGCAGTCTTCAACAGGAAGGGTAGTCAACACAAATAAGCTGACTAACAAAATTGGCTGCACTAGTCTGTAGTGTTCCCTCGTGAAAAGAAGCAGCAGCGGGTCAAAGCGGAGACAGAAAAGTACTTACATTTGCAAAATCAGCTCTTGCCACTACCGAGTAAACAGAGTAACAGACTGCTCTTTTCCAAAAAGAAAAAAGAAAATAGAAGAAGTAAACAGACTGCTTTGTAGTAACCCACTAATAATCATGTGCGTGCGAGGCACGTCTCAACTAATATAAATTTATACATAATGCTTAATTTAAATTTAGAAATATGATTCAATGCATCTAAGTTGCACAAAATAACAACATACATATATGAGCTATAAACAACATATGTCTTCATATATGTTTCAGATTTTGAAGTCAAATCTTCATGTCACATAGTGAAGACAAATCAGTCACAAATCAAGACCATATGAGCTCACATAATCTTAATCTTCATGTTCACAAAGACTACAAAATCAATTAAGTTTTAACGGTGGGACACTGTTGGCCAGACAATAGATAAAACCTCAAGTTTTACCCAGTCCGACATACAGCAGTATGTCCGTACAAATAAATCGACAACACAACCATTAGTCATGTTAACCTTACAGAACAGCTAAAAAAATATATCAGATCTAGTTTTTTCCAATTTGGAGGATAATTTGAAGAAAATTCTCCATGGTAGGCATAATTAAAGTAAGAACAAAAAATACATATGAAATACACTTGAGATGCCACTAAGAAGAGATGACATACATCTTTTCTTTGCACTTTCTCTAAATCAGTTCGATTCTCCTTTTTCAGTTAAAAGTCAAAACTGATGAAAATGCCTTCCGTACATTAAATAATATGGAAGGCTAGCAATGACAAAGAAAACTTCAAAAGAAACGACACCACTATGCATAATGTCCACCATCAGCTAATGGCGTTTTACCAATGTTTACACACCTCTTCGTGATCAAACTAATAACAACTTATCACAATCAAAGTGATGGCAATGGGAGCATGTTCTCCACTATAGGCTGAATCTCGTGCTTTCATCTTGGCTGCCCATTTTGCAGGAACACACAGCGTGCAAAAAATATGTTTCATGGCAGATCGTAGGGTTCTTGCACAAGAACTGAATACATGAGAACTCCAAAACAGATAACTTCGCTAGAGCTTAAACTAATATTTGAGAGCAGTATAGCTAGGCGACACTATGAGATTAATTATTAATGCTCCAAGAGAAGTAAACAACACTGCTCCTAGCTTCGTAAAAGGAGCAGCTATGATACAAGACAACATACAAGACAAATTTCAGTGCTCAACATTCTTGTCGAAAGCTTATACTAATATGATGCATATAATTACCTGGATTGACATAACTCAACCCCTACCATGTACAATATCAAACTTGGCCCAACTTTACACAAATTAGATAAAGCTACCATTTAGCCTATATATCAATGGCCATATAGAAAATAGGTGAGTCTGCGAAAAAAGTAAATGAAAAGGTAAAAAAGTAAATGAAATAGGTGAACTAGAAACATCTTAGGGAGAAAATGTATAGGAATTGTAAGATTTGCTTGTTATGTTAGGGGGGATCTCCCATACCCCCATATGTCTCAGTTAAGTAGCATCATTTCAATTTAAATTAGGTAGTTTACCACGCCGCATGGGAGAGCAACAACATGGACAGCGGTGTGCAACATGGTGGACAGGGACTGCATCAAAGGAAATAGCAAAAAATCGCTAGATACAGTGCTGAACCCGTCTCATCTAAAAGAGCAAACATTCAACAAAAAGCAACCTCTAAAAAGCTAAGCTTTAGTTGGTATGGAATGACTCAGATTGTGAAACTTTTTGTTCAACAGGGGAGCTTGTGAGGTTAGGGAGGCATTGCCTCGCCATCAGTGGTACGCACAAATAAAATAGATCCACAAACATGTGAGGTAAGTCATAAAGTCATGCGCTAAAATTTTAAAACTTTGAGATCACACCTTTGCAGTAATGATATTTTTCTCCCATAGCTCGTCACTACTTCAGGCAAATTTGTTGCCATAAGAATCCTGCACCAGGAATACTTCAAATGACTGAATTATACATAAGGCAGCATTGAGATGGTACTATCAATATTTATGGTCTTGCGAAAGATAGGGATCATGGTGCACCAACGCACTTGCCTCTCCTTTTGTGTCTCTTGAAAAAATGAAGAGCAGTGTAATACTTTGAAGTAATATCATGGAAATGCTAGGCAAAACCGAACAAACATGGTTGTGTTAGTGTTCACAATAATATGATTCATTGAGGCATTTATTGATACACCACTTATCTGCTTCTCGAGAAAACCAGGAAAACAAGCAAGAAGCACAAGCTGCATCAGTAACTTTTCTGCAAAAGGGAGAGCACAAGCAGCTAAAGCCCAACGGATACAAGCTCACATCACACAATTGCATCCATCCGAAAACGTGGCACATTTTCTGAAGCAGCACGAAATAGGAATAAAGAGAGGGCCTTGACATTTTATACCGCTTCAGTGTGCACCGTAGCGACATCATAATTTTTCTGAATGTGCTCATATATTCTTCTCAGAATTTAGGTTGGTGTACTTGAAAATGAAACTGCAGCATCAGACAAAGGATTTTGGCCTACCAAATTAAAATCACTGACAACAAATGTACTCATATATTCTTCTCAGAATATAGGTCAATGAATTACCTAGAAAAAAAGGTAATCTCAGGCAGCAATGATAGAAGCAGATGTTACCTGGCCCTACAAAAGAACTCTATAAAGTTTCCACTAATGAGTGGTCTAGAAACTTATCTTCAACTCTCCAAATCCTACTGAACATATTCCTTCTGATGTAGAAATCCCGGCAAATCTGACTAAAAAAATTCAATAACAAAACAGGATATCAGTACTGAGGGAATTTAGTTCAGAACAACTTATATGCACACCTTCAAAGATTGATCACTTAAATGATTGGCAAAGATGGCAAATTAAGTAAGAATTTAAGCTAGTGAGGTGTAACCAACATAATAAGATACATTGTATGAGCAAACCTGTATATTTAAGCAAGTAGTGATCTGTCAGGTGTCACTTTAGTTTCTTGTTCTTCATCTTCTTCAATGGAAGATCATTTCAGGATCTCTATTCTGGTTATAAAGTACAATAATTACAGGGACAGGGCAAGTCAAACATCGTGGTCGGGGGCGTACAACAACTACAGGGGCACCGTGTTGTCGCCGGAGGTGACGCACGACCACCCTGCTAGCCCTCCTCCCCTCCCTGCAGTGCACAATCGGGTCAAGACAGAGCTGATATATAGACATATCAAAACCTGATCTTTTGTTGATCGGACTGTAGGATGCAATGGGTGTTCTATGATGAATTGGACTTGGACAGATTGAATTTCTGTAGTTGGAAACACTTCCCTGCACATATAACAATCGTGAGCTTCTAAGATAATATTGATAATGCATTTTGAATATACAGAAACCAGTTCTTTTTTATGGCTACACAGATCAATTAGAAGACCTTCATGAGTATGTAAATGGTGCAAGTCTGCTCATTAGTGACTTTGTTGATGCTACAAAAACTGAAACACCACATACTAATTATTAGTCAAAATACAACCGATGTGTGCATTTACCTTACTATAAACATTTTTTCGTCGTAATGTGAGGCTAACAAATTTGTCCACTGAACTTATACATCGGGTCCAAAGCCTCTACAGGTGTTCTGCTTCAAATTCTTGCTGGCATTTTTTGCCTTCGACCTGGTTTTTTGGGACATACATCGCAGTAGCTGTCATCATTTCCCAGTATCATCTTGCTCCAATCATAGACTACAAAATGTAGGATCTTAGGTTAAAGTCCAGCTTAGCACATCCCGGTCAAAAGTGAAGGTACTTTAAATGGTGAAAGTGAAGGCCAGAAGAAAGCGATCTTTTTTGTTTTGGTTTCATGCAAAACCATCACCACGAATATAAAAATTGTACTAATTAAACGCCCTTAAAAGACTCAAATCATTATGCCTTTTCCCCGTGTACCATGTACTAACATGCATTGAACGCTAAGCGAGAGTATACAACGCATTTTTGAAACAAAAATGGATTCTAATTGGACTAAAAATGTGTGACATACCACACAAATTCAGTGACTCATCGAATCAAGAAGCCCTTGTACACCGTCCCTGCAACTATGAATATAAAAATTGATCAAGCATGCGGAGCAGTGAAGAAGCAGAAGATTTAGGATGTTTATAATGAATAAATCCAAATCTTCTGGAATTGCTTTCAAAAGATCATAAAATTTCTTGCCGTTTTATCCATTAGTCTAGAATGCTACTATGGTACTCAGCAAACAGAATTGAAGTGTAGAAAAAATTATACGGCACACCACGATGAACCAAATTTTGAAATTTTATGTTGAAAATCAGAATGAAAGTGTTTAATAAATTATGCAGAATGAAAGTGTTGAACATAAACATTATTTAAATCTCTGAAACTTTATGATGAAGGCAAGACGCTGGTTTCGAACTTGCAGTACAATCGTACAACAAAATCCCACTGTCCAGCAGGATGGACAACATCCAAGCATGGCGAGGGCTCGTGGTGACTCTTTTGCGCATCATTCTACCGCATTGCACATGATAATCAGTTCAGGAACAACATATAGACAAAAAAAAGGCAAGCACACTGGATAGTTCGAGAACCTACTGGAAAAAGATTGCAAGGCACCTAGTTGATTTGCGCGTGGAGCAACTCATAGGCATATATAGGTGACCATACGGTTGACACAGAATATATAAAAGCCTAAGGGCCCGTTTGGATGGCCGGTTTTTGGCCCAATCCACCCGTAAAATACAGCCCACACAAATAATTCGGCCTGCTTGGAAAAAGCCTGTTTGGATGTCTGGTTTTGGGCCGGTCCAAAAACGACGTTTTGCTTATTACACCGGTAAAACAAAACACTACTCCGAGCTCCGTTTTTCTTTTCCGAGCCCGATGCTCTCCCGAGTGGCGGCGGCGCTCTCCCCGACGCGGCGGCGAGGAGGTGCCGGGCGGCGATGAGGCTCGGGTCCCCGCGCCGGGTCAGCTTGGCCGCCACGAAGAGTCCACGGAACGACGGCGTCGGGGGGCAGCCGCAGCCGCGCTGCCGGGTCGGGGTGGACGTACACGTTGAGCCGGTCGCCGTGCCCCGCGAAGAACCGCTCCTTCGGTGCCACCGCTCCCTCGCCGGCGTCCAACATCACGCGGCGGAACAGCGCGAGGTCATCCGCTGCCTCCCCCGCTCCCGCTCGAACTCCCACTCCCCCACCACCGTCGCCGCCGCTCACCGCACCCCCGGCGGCGGCAGGCGCCTCCTCGTCCCCAACGACCACGGGCGGCGGCGGCGGCGCCACGCGCGGGGCCAGCAGCAGAAGCGCGGTGAGAGACGCGAAGAGGAGGAGGGAAAGCACCATGGGCGATGACGTCATGGCGTCCCGGTCGCGCACAGCAATTCCGCCGCCAATCCGACACCAAATCGAGGGAGAGAAGGACGCATGTCGAGCAGAACGGGTCAGAACACCATCTCGTGATCAGGAACAGAGGTTTCGATCGGCGAAAGGAAGGCGCGAGGAGAAGAGGAAGAGGAGGGAGTGGCTGGTCTCGGTCTCGTCTCGCGTCGGCCTCTCCTCTGGCTTTTCTTTTTTTCTCCCAAACAGCTGATTACAGGTGAATTTGATTACATTTGTATTCAAGAGTTTTTTTGGGACAAGTATATTACCAGTGTAAAAATTTTACAAGGGTAAAATTTTACTAAACTCCCAAACGGGGCCTAATTAAAACTGGCGAAGAATCAGTAGGGAAATTAAAACAAAAATTAAACTGAATCCTACCTGTGGATCCGTCGGATTGGACGCCGCATACCACACCGCATTGGCCCCATAGTCGCTACGGTCACAGGATTAGCCAACGTCTCATCCGCCTCGTCTTCCTTCTAGGACGAATCCTCCGAGAGATGGACGGTGACGACTCCATACCCCGCCCAACTTCCCCGACTGCGGCATCTGATCTGTGTCTAGGAGGTCAGTCCGGTGGGCTGTCTTTTTATTGAGAAAAAAAAATGAAGATCGGTGCAAGCAAGGAACAAGCGCACGAACCTGGATGCCGCTCGGCGAGGAACAAGCGCACGAACCTGGATGCCGCTCGGCGAGTTGTCGGCGGTGAGGACGCGCGTGCGGTCGGGGTCTCGTCAATGGGCGTTGGCTGGAACACCCGCACAACGGCCAGCATCGCACCGCCCGGCGGCGGCGCCGCGGCACGAGGGAGGATGGAGAGCTTGTATGCATCGGCGTCGAGCAGGCTGTGCGGGAACACGTCGACCGCGCAGTTCGGGAAGAGGAGTGCGGTCGATGCCAGGACGTGGCGCATGATGGACGGGCCCGTGATCTCGAACTGCCGCGCCCCGCCCAAGAGGCACACGGTCAGAGGAGGACGAACGCAGTAGGAGCGCCAGGGGATCGAGGAGTGGAGGGGCGGTAGGGAGATCGAGGGGCAGGAGCGGTTAGCACGGGCGTGGTTAGGGAAAATCTTCCACAACCGTCCGTTGATAATTAAAAAATAGATTAATACTCCTATTTACAGTGTAATTTGGCTTTGAGATTTATTAGTTGGCCAAATTAGTATTGCGGTTGGGAGTTGAAATAATGGACTAACAAACTGTGGCTTTAGTGTTAAACTTTTTATACAGACTTGATTGTCGCAGCATTCCAAGCAGAACCTTCGGACACCGAGCACCAGCGCGCCCCCCCGAGTACTGGTGTTCCCGAGTACCTGCGACCCCGAGTACTCGCAGCCCGAGTACCTGTGTTTCCGAGTACTCACGTCCCCGAGCACTGAGTGGTCAACTCGGGAACCCGAATAATTTCCCCGAGTACCAGGACATCGTCCGGATCGACTTGGGACCCGAGCAGCCCGTGTCCCCAAGTACTAAGGTACTCGCCGAGGTCCCCGAGACCCGCGTAGACCATTTCGACCTCGAGTACTGGAAACAGGTCGCGGCGCCCCTAAGTAGATGGGTTGATACATCAAGTCGACCGCATCCAAGTCTGCTTCCGACGACAGAATCTTCGACTTGGACATATCAGAAGACTTCAATTTGGGAGACGAGGAACTGCGGGGAATCACAGAAGGAAAGTTAGTCGCGGACTTGGAAAGGTACTCGGTTTGTATGGAAAGGTATCCCGTATACAAAGAGGAGTCCTGGTCGAGTTGGTTACGGTTTGTATGTATATTAGGATCAGGATCCTTTAAATAAGGGAAGGATGCATATCTGTATTCAGTTAGGATTAGGAGTCCCGGTCTCCTACGGAAAGACCAGCCGCCCTATAAATATAAAGGGTGACGGCCGATTAAAAAACAACACAATCGACACAAATCAATCTATTACCTTTACTTTTTATCTTTTTCTTAGTAGTAGATCTTTGCTGTTTTGCGCTGAAAAGTAGTCATTTCTTCTTCACGAAAGTAAGAGGATCTTTGTTGCTTTGCTCGGAAAGCAATCGTTCGTCGTACACGAAAGTACGATAGTTATCCTTTGTTGCTTTGCCTGGAAAGCAATCGTTTATCGTACACGAAAGTATGGTTGGTGACTCCACATTACCTAGGTGTTCTGCGGATCCAATTTTCGCGCGAACACAATTGGCGACTCCGCTGGGGACAGAAGAAAAGATCTATACGATGAACACCGATTCTAAAGACGGAAGCATCGTTAACCCCGGCAACATCATCGCCGTCACGCTTGACGATCTATCCGAAGATGAGCGGCGAGAAATTGAATGCCAACTCGAGGAAGAGCAGGCGGAACGGCTCCGGCAAAAGTTGGCCGGCTACCAGAAAATGAGGAACGGCGTCATAAAAAAGATAGTCATGCCGAGTCCTTCTGCTGTGCTCAATACCGAGGTAAGTAAACCGACTTGTTCGGTATCTAGTAAATATGGTTCTGATGTAGATAATACAGCACAAATACTCACTCAAGTTATGACTAGCCGATTTAATGAGTTTAAAGAGCAACTCGCTAAAGACATACAGAGTAGTATGCAGCGCCAGGTTAAGTCGACGGTGTGATGGATCAGCAACGAACATCGGGATAAACAGCCGATGTACCCTGACGCTAATAGATCTAACCACTGGGTAGAAGTCGCTCCCATGATTACTACATCTGTTGTTCCGACTTCGGTTTCTCAGGGTTTCACCGATAATAACCGAACTCTCAGCCTTAATGCAAATGTCCCACAACCATATTATCAAACAGTAGCATACAACGCACCACCTTTAACACCTCTCGGTACCAGAGTCCCTCATGGGCCGGTTCCAGAGTCATATTTCAACCCACAGCAAGTCCAACCCATGTTGCCGGAGCCGACTTCGTATTCGCATGTTACAGCAGTGCCACCGACTAGTACGAGTTTTTAAGGATCAACTCGCCGGGGTACTCAGAGAACTCGGTGTAGAACCCAAGGGCAGAACACGCGCCTATCAGAAGCCGTACCCTGAATGTTTCGACACGACGCCGTATCCCCTGGGTTTAGAGTTCCAGATTTCATTAAGTTCACCGGGAAGAGGGTAGGTCTACGTTCGAACACGTAGAGCAATTTTTGGCACAGTGTAGTGAAGTCGGCACGTCAGATATCTATAGGGTCAAGCTTTTTCCTTTGTCATTATCTGGTACAGCTTTCACATGGTTTACGTCACTTGCTCCCAAATCCATCACAACATGGGCGCAATTAGAGCAGAAGTTTCACGATTACTTTTTTAGCGGCGAAACCGAACTCAGGCTCTCGGACTTGACAATGGTGAAACAAAAATACAATGAACCGGTTTACGATTACATTAGAAGGTTCAGGGAGGTTAAAAACCGGTGTTTCAGTTTGACCATAGCCGAAAAGGATTTAGCCGACCTTGCTTTTTCTAGCTTGCTTGCTCATATAAGGGATAGGCTAGAAAGCCAAGATTTTTCAAACGTCAGTCAAGTCTTGCAGAAAGCCGTGGCGCAGGAAAACCGTGCTAATGAAGTCAAGCAATATAGCCGGTTTGGAGATAATAAGAATAAAAACAAGGAAAAACCTACGGTTAACATTATATCATATGGTGACGACTCGGCAAGTGACGACGATGTCGACATATGCATAGCCGAGTGGGTTCATGCGCCCAAGTCGAAACCTTTTGCATGCTCTGCTTTGAAACCTACACCTACTCGGAGAGAGGAGATTAAGTATACTTTTGATGTTAGCAAATGCGATAAGATTTTTGACATGCTCCTGCAAGGAAATCTGATCCGAGTAAGGGAAGGACATGTATTTCCATTGGCAGATGACTTGGCCAAAAGAGCTTATTGCAAGTGGCACAACTCGTTTTCTCATGCTACTAACGACTGCAATGTGTTTCATCGACAGGTGCAATCGGCCATTAATGACAGACGATTGACATTTGCTCAGAGTACCAAGATGAAACTCGATAGCGATCCTTTTCTGATCAATGTAATCGACTTGGAGAAGAAGAAGGTGCTAATTCGGTCAGACCAGGCCGAGTCGGCAAAAGGGAAGAACGTCGTCGTTGACGATGATGCTGCTCTGAGAATGATCAAACCAAAAAATCCAGAAGTCGGGATCTGGAAGGTCAACCAAGGAAAGGGGCAAGTCGCAAGGCCAAAGCCGACAATGAAACAACTGTTGGGCAAATACACTTCGCGCGCTTCCAACAGTGTGTTCACTCGGCTCAGAAACACTAAGCGCCCCAGGTCACCTCTGCGACCAGGGTTCGGTGCTCCCGAGTACTGGCAAGGAGGCCCATATGTTCCGCCACCATACTTCGCAACAGGCCCGGCTTATTGGGGGTGCGCGCCTCCTTTCGGTCTACAGTTCCCTCCATGGGGTTTCAATCCCTGGGCCCCACATCCCATTGGACCAATCGGCATTGCCCAGCCGGGTTGGATCCCATCGAGGCCCGAGTTCAAGGAATACCCACAGGGGAAGAGGACTCGGTTTAACCCAAGAGCCGGGTCACCGAGTGGGATTACCGATCGTCATAAGGAACTCGGTGCGCAGAGATACTCGGTGGCATCCGGAGGGGCTCAAAGAGACAACTCGCCGGTCAAGCGCGTTTGGGTGCCGGTCAAGTGTGACGGATCCAAATCTGGCCACACTACAACGGCCCAGCTCGCGCCCGACTCGGACGAAGCGGGTGTTACCCGAGTACCGGAGGCAAGTCGATACCAACGACCCGCCGTGTCAATCAAGTCGCAGAACAACTTGGCGACACCAGCAGGAGCTCGGCGGATACAGTTTGGCACAATAGACAACTCGGACAGGCCAGAGTCCAGCGGCGCAGCTAAAATCGGCACGCGGAAAAATGAACTCGAAAAGCCAGTGTCAAAGAAGCAAGTCAGCAACATCAAGTCAGTTGAGCCAGGTACAAAGCCAAAGCCTCAATGGTGCCCTACAGGACTCACGCATACTCAGAAGCAGAGGGTACAACGATTACGAGCACTCGGAACTCAGAGAGGAGCTAGTCGAGAAGAAGCGTGACGAGTGGTTTAACCGAGCAAGGCCAATGACACCAGCAAAGATGACTTGGAAAGAGAAGCGCATAGCAAAGGAAGAAGTTGATGCTGCCAGTGGCGACATCAGGGAAATGCCCGCCGGCATGGATATTAACATGGTGTTCGAGTTACCCATGGATTTCCGGGCACCCGAGTTAGAGGTCGCAGAACTTGTACTCGGTCCGAAAAATGCTACGTTCGAGAAGCCAGAAAAACCTGGACAACACTTGAAGCCTCTGTTCATCAAGGGCCACATTGATGGAAGACCCATTGGCCGCATGCTCGTTGATGGTGGCGCTGGGGTCAACATTATGCCTCTTTCGGTTTTCTCCAAGTTAGGCCGAAAGGAGTCCGAGTTGATGAAAACCAACATGGGGCTCAGCGGGTTCTCGGGGGAGTTATCCGAGGCCAAAGGCATACTATCTGTAGAGCTTACAGTCGGGAGCAAAACCTTGTCGACTGCTTTCTTCGTCGTCGACGTCAAAGGCCGATATAACGTGCTTTTGGGACGCGACTGGATTCATGCCAATTGTTGCATCCCCTCTACCCTACATCAATGCTTAATCCAGTGGGTGGATGAGGATGTCGAGGTTATCAAAGCAGACAACTCAGCTTGTATCGCTCTTGCTGAAACAACGGTTTGACTGGCAACATGGCGACATGAGATGCTTGTCGGGTAGGAACTTATCAGAGTACGATTACATCAGTATCAGTAGGGATGGTTTTGTACCGATACAGGCGCAGCCGGCTTGTATAGCTCGGCTTAACGATTTATCTTTGTAAGTGATGAATAAAGAAGATAGCATTAAGTTGTTGCAAAAGCGCACTGAGGAATATCATTCCGGAAAGAACGATATGCATGAGACTATTGAAGATTTCGATGACATGGAGAAACTCGGACAAGGGTTCTCATCAGCCGACCCGCTTGAAGAAGTCGACATTGGTGACGGAAGTGTTCCTCGACCTACGTTCATTAACGCCAACATGGAAGTCGGTCAGAAGAACGAGGTATGCACATTACTTAAAGAATTTATTGACTGCTTCGCTTGGAATTACACTGAAATGCCCGGGTTGAGTAGAAGTCTAGTCGAGCACAAATTACCTATTAAGTCGGGTTTCAGGCCACACAAGCAACCACCTAGGCGTTTCAACCCTAATCTATACGACCGTATCAAAGAAGAAGTCGATCGGTTGGTGAAAGCCGGGTTTATTCGGCCGTGTAGGTACGCCGAGTGGATCTCCAATATTGTGTCAGTCGAGAAGAAAAACACTGGTAAGATTAGAGTATGCATCGACTTTAGGGATCTAAATAAAGCTACTCCTAAAGATGAGTATCCCATGCCAATAGCCGACATGCTAATAAATGATGCTTCTGGGCACAGAGTAATTAGCTTTTTAGACGAAAATGCCGGGTACAATCAAATCTTTATGGCCGAAGAGGACATGTTTAAGACTGCCTTTCGTTGCCCCGGGTTCGTAGGGTTGTTTGAATGGGTTGTCATGACGTTCGGGTTGAAGAATGCCGATGCTACATATCAACGAGCTATGAACTTGATATTTCATGATCTTTTGGGCATAATATTGGAAGTATACATTGATGATGTCGTCGTGAAGTCGGATGGCTTTGATCATCATTTAGCCGACTTGCGACTAGCCTTGGAAAGGATGCGTCGGTATGGGTTGAAGATGAATCCACTCAAATGTGCTTTTGGAGTGTCGGCTGGCAAGTTCTTAGGGTTCATAATTCATGAACATGGTATAGAGATCGACCCTAAGAAGATAGAAGCCATCAGGAAGTTAGAAGAACCCACATGTAAAAAGGATGTGCAAAGTCTATTGGGAAAAATAAATTACTTAAGACGATTTATATCTAACCTGGCGGGAAAGATTGAATCGTTTGTCCCTTTGTTTCGGCTAAAACACGAGGCCGAGTTCACTTGGGGGGCAGAACAGCGAAATGCTTTCAATAACATTAAGAGGTACTTGTCGAGCCCTCCAGTGTTGCGAGCACCCAAGTCGGGTGTGTCGTTCAGATTGTACATTGCTGCCCAAGACAAGGTGATCGGCGCAGTTTTAACACAGGAAGTCGACAAGAAAGAGTGCATCATTGCATATTTGAGTCGTCGTTTGCTCGATACCGAAAGTCGGTACGTGTTCATTGAAAAGTTATGCTTATCTTTATTTTATGCATGTACCAAGTTTCGGCATTATTTGCTTTCGAGTACTTGTGTGGTAGCCTGCCAAGTCGATGTGATCAAATATATGTTGCAACAGCCGATTCTTGGCGGTAGGATTGGGAAATGGGCTTATGCATTAATAGAGTACGATCTGATATATGAGTCGTTGCGCTCTATGAAAGGTCAAGTTATCGCCGACTTCATTGTTGATCATAGGGTTAGAGATGAAGAAGGTATTAGTTATGTTAGTATATGCCCATGGAAGCTTTATTTTGATGGATCGGTTTGTAGAAGTGGGCAAGGCATCGACAATGTTTTAATCTCACCAAATAATATTGTTTATGAGGCATCAGTCCGACTAGAGTATTCTTGCACTAATAATCAAGCAGAATATGAGGCGCTGCTGTTTGGTTTGCAAAACTTAGTCGATATGGGCGTCAGAGACGTAGACGCTTATGGGGATTCATTGCTAGTAGTTCAGCAGGATAATGGAGAGTTTCAATGTTTTGATGGGCTACTAAATAGTTACCTAGACCGGTGTTTAGATATAATCAAGTCCCTAGATACTTTCACTATCAGCCATGTGCCTAGGGAAGATAATTCTAGAGCTAATTTTCTAGCACAGCAAGCATCCGGGTATCAAGTCGGCAGAGGAACATTCTTTATATCAAAGGAACCGATGCTAGCTACTGTTAGAGGCAAGGCCGACTTGTTTGAAGTCGAGGCCGACTTGTTGGAACTCGAAGCCAACTTACCTAGAAGCGGCACCGACTCGACAGGCGCTAGTCCAGTACCAGAACCACAAGTAGCCGAGTCGACGGGCAATCCAGAGCTTAATGATTGGAGAATACCTCTAGCTAGTTATTTGAAAAATCCGAGTCAAACCAGGGATAGGAAGATTCGGCGGCAAGCTATAAAGTACACCTTGTTGAATGACGAGTTGTATCGCCGAACAATAGATGAGGTTCTGTTAAAATGTTTGGGTCTCGATCAGTCGAGAGTAGCTATGGGGGAAGTACACGAAGGGATGTGTGGAACACATCAGTCGGCCCCTAAAATATAGTGGTTATTGAAAAGAGCAGGTTTCTATTGGCCGACTATGCTAAAAGATTGTTTTCGTTACTATAGAGGATGTGAAGCATGCCAGAAATTCAGAAATGTACAATTAGCACCCGCGGCTATGATGAATCCTATTATAAAATCGTGGCCGTTTAGGGGGTGGGGTTTAGACTTCATTGGTCAGATACATCCTGCTTCTTCTTGATGGGATTCGTAGCATAGAAAACAAAAATTTTCCTACGAGATGCAAACGAAAACCTAGATCCAATCTAGAAAACCAAGATCCAATCTAGAAGAAGCTTGCAACGAGAGACAGATCATATCTACATACCCTCGACGAACACGTCAACGCAGCGGAGAATTTGACCGTTGTCGATGAAGCCCGCAGCCTCCTGCAGCTAGGTTATACCTCCCAGCCGCGAGAGGGATCTTCTCGTGTTCCAATCCGATCAAGCACCGCAACGAGCGGCACCTCCGAGATGTGCACACGTACGGCTCGATGACGTCTCCTCCTTCTTGATCCAGCAAGGTGAGGTGGAGAGGTAGATGAGATCTCCAGCAGCACGACGGTGTGGTGGTGGATGCGGTGGAGAAATTCCTGCAGGGCTTCGCCTAAGCAGCTGCGGGAGAGGAGTAGATGGGAGAGAGGGAGGGGCTGGCAGCTAGGGTTCAAGGGGGGCTGCGCCCAGCCCTCCCCCCCCTTTATATAGGCTCGGTACTATTCACGTGAACAGTACGTGAACAGTAACTTGCCTCCCAAGTTCCCCTTTTTCCTTTATCTTTAGATCTCCTATTTTTAAGGGATATCGATCTTATCCATCTAGGAAGGGGGGGTACTGTTCACGCGACACTATTCACGTGTGTACTGTTCATGCAGTACCCTTGGTCCATGTGGACCCCTCCGGGATAAGTGGGCCCTACTCTAGAACCCTCTGGAACCTTCTAGAACTTCTCCGGAACTCTGCCGGAAAAATCCCGAACCTTTCCGAAACCCTAAAAATACTTTCCCATATATGAAATTGTATCTCCGGACCATTCCGGAGCTCCTCGTGACGTCCTGGATCCCATCCGAGACTCCGAACAAAATTTCGGTCTCACCATATTAATATCTCATTCTCTACCCTAGCATCAACAAACCTTAAGTGTGTGACCCTACGGGTTCGGGAATATGCGGACATGATCGAGACACCTCTCCGATCAATAATCAATAGCGGGGACCATGGATGTCCATATTGATTCCCACATATTCAACGAATATCATTTATCGGTTGAACCACGATGTCGAATGTTCCATTCCTTTGTCTCATGATATTTTACTTGCCCGAGATTTGATCGTCGGTATCACCATACCTAGTTCAATCTCGTTTCCTGGTAAGTACTCTTTACTCGTTCCGTAATACAACATCCTCTGTGACTAACTCCTTAGTCCCTTGCTTGCAAGCGATATCGAATGTGCATTACCGAGTGGGCCCAGAGAATATCTCTCCGTCACGTGGATGGACAAATCCCACTCTTGATACATGCAACCCAACAAGTACTTTCCGAGATACCTGAAAGACACCTTTATGATCACCCTGTTACGGCGTGATGGTTGATGCCCTCAAAGCATTCTTCCGGTACTAGGGAGTGGCATTATCTCATGGTCGAAGGACTAGAACATTTAACATACGATAGCTGAAGCAAATAAAACTTAGTGACACGATCAAATTGCTACGCTCAACTTGGGTCTATCCATCACATCATTCTCCTAATGATATGACCTTGTTATTAATTAACAACTCATGTTCATGGTTAGGAAACATTAACCATCAATTAATCAACAAGCTAGTGTTAGAGGATCACTAGGGACACGGTGTTGTTTATATAACCACACAAGTAATAATGTTTCCAATTAATACAATTATAGCATGGAGAATAAACTTTATCATGAACTTGAAATATGATAAATAACAACTTTATTTATTGCCTATAGGGCATATTTCCAACAGTCTCCCACTTGCACTAGAGTCAATAATCTAGTTTACATTGGTAAAGGTCTAACACCCATGGACTCCTGGTGCTGATCATGTTTTGCTCGTGGAAGAGGTTTAGTCAACGGGTCCGCCACATTCAGATCCGTATGTACTTTGCAAATCTTTATGTCACCTTCTTTGACATACTCACGAATGGTGTGAAAGCGGCGCTTGATGTGCTTGGAATTCTTGTGAGACCTTGGCTCTTTGGCGTTCGCTATGGCACCAGTGTTGTCACAGTAGATAGCCATAGGGTCTAACGCGCTAGGAACCACACCAAGTTCAATCATGAACTCTCTCATCCAGACACCTTCCTGTGCTGCTTCAGCAGCAGCCACATACTCCGCTTCAGTTGTAGATGCCGCGATGACGCTCTGCTTCGAGCTTCTCCAGCTCACTGCTGCACCATTCAAAATGAATACATATCCTGATTGAGATTTAGAGTCATCTATGTCTGTGTTGAAGCTAGCATCGACGTAACCCTTTACGACAAGCTCTTCATCACCACCATAGACTAGAAACATGTCCTTAGTCCTCTTCAGGTACTTAAGGATATTCTTAACTGCTGTCCAGTGTTCCACTCCTGGATCACTCTGGTATCTGCTCGTCAAACTAAGAGCATGGGACACATCCGGTCTAGTACACAGCATGGCATACATGATAGAGCCTATGGCCGAGGCATAGGGGATATTACTCATCTTTTCTCTATCTTCTGCCGTAGCCGGACACTGAGCCTTGCTCAATATCTTACCTTGCAACATGGGCAAGAACCCTTTCTTTGACTCATCCATTCTGAACTTCTTCAGAACCTTGTCAAGGTATGTGCTTTGATTAAGTGCTATCAGGCGTTTTGACCTATCTCTATAGATCTTAATGCCTAATATGTAAGCAGCTTCACCAAGGTCTTTCATTGAAAAATTCTTATTCAAATAACCTTTTACACTTTCAAGAAGTTCTATATCATTTCCAATCAATAATATGTCATCCACATATAATACCAGAAATGCTACAGAGCTCCCACTCACTTTCTTGTAAATACAAGCCTCCTTGTAATTTTGGACAAATCCAAAACCTTTGATCACCTCATCAAATCGAAGGTTCCAACTCCGGGATGCTTGCTTCAGTCCATAGATGGAACGCTGAAGTTTGCATACTTTACCAGCATCCTTAGGATCGACAAAACCTTCGGGTTGCACCATGTACAACTCTTCCTCAATGTTACCATTAAGAAACGCAGTTTTGACATCCATCTGCCAAATTTCATAATCGAAAAATGCAGCAATTGCTAGTAGAATCCGAATAGACTTTAGCATCGCTACCGGTGAGAAGGTCTCATCGTAGTCAACTCCTTGAATTTGTCGAAACCCTTTTGCGACAAGTCGAGCTTTATAGACGGTCACATTACCATCAGCGTCTGTTTTCTTCTTAAAGATCCATTTGTTCTCAACGGCCTTCCGACCATCAGGGAGGTCAACCAAAGTCCACACTTGGTTATCATACATGGATCCCATTTCGGATTTCATGGCGTCTAGCCATTTCTTGGAGTCTGGGCCCATCATCGCTTCCTCATAGTTCGCGGGTTCGTCGTTGTCCAACAACAAGACATTCATGACAGGATTACCGTACCATTCAGGAGCGGTACGTGTCCTAGTCGACCTGCGAAGTTCAGTAGCAGCCTCGTTTGAAGTTTCATGATCATCATCATTAGCTTCCTCTCTAGGTGGTGAAGGCTGCACTGGAACATCTTCCGTCGCTGCGCCACTCTCCAATTCGAGAGAAGGTTCATCAACCTCGTTCAGCTCTACTTTCCTCCCACTCACTTCTTTCGAGAGAAACTCCTTCTCAAGAAAGGATCCATTCTTGGCAACAAAGACTTTGCCCTCGGATCTGTGATAGAAGGTATACCCAATTGTTTCTTTAGGGTATCCTATGAAGACATATTTTTTCGCTTTGGTTTCGAGCTTATCAGGCTGTAACTTCTTTACATAAGCATCGCATCCCCAAACTTTAAGAAACGATATCTTAGGCTTTTTACCATACCATAACTCATATGGAGTCGTTTCAACGGATTTTGATGGAGCCCTATTTAAAGTGAATGCGGCTGTCTCTAATGCATAACCCCAAAACGATAGTGGCAGATCGGTAAGAGACATCATAGACCGCACCATATCCAATAGAGTGCGATTACGACATTCGGACACACCATTGCGTTGTGGTGTTCCTGCTGGCGTGAGTTGTTGAACAATTCCACACTTCTTCAAATGCATACCAAACTCGTAACTCAAATATTCACCTCCACGATCAGATCGTAGAAACTTAATTTTCTTGTTACGATGATTTTCTACTTCACTCTGAAATTCTTTGAACTTTTCAAATGTTTCAGACTTGTGTTTCATTAAGTAAATATACCCATATCTACTTAAATCATTCGTGAAGGTTAGGAAATAACGATATCCACCGCACGTAGAAGAACTCATTGGTCCACACACATCAGTATGTATGATTTCCAACAATTCACTTGCCCGCTCCATTGTTCCAGAGAACGGGGTTCTAGTCATCTTGCCCATAAGGCATAGTTCACATGTATCAAATGATTCAAAGTCAAGTGATTCCAGAAGTCCATTAGAATGAAGCTTCTTCATGTGATCTACACCAATATGACCTAAACGGCAGTGCCACAAGTATGTGGTATTATCACTATTTACTTTGCATCTTTTGGCATCAATATTATGAACATGTGTGTCACTACAATCGAGATTTAACAAGAATAAACCATTCACAATGGGTGCATGACCATAAAAGATATTACTCATATAAATAGAACAACCATTATTCTCAGACTTAAATGAATAACCGTCTCGCAATAAACAAGATCCAGATATAATGTTCATGCTTAACGCAGGCACCAAATAACAATTATTGAGGTTTAAAACTAATCCCGAAGGTAGACGTAGAGGGAGCGTGCCGATGGCGATCACATCAACCTTGGAGCCATTTCCAACGCGCATCGTCACCTCATCCCTTGCTAGTCTTCGTTTATTCTGCAGCTCCTGTTTCGAGTTACAAATATTAGCAACCGAACCAGTATCAAATACCCAGGCACTACTACGAGTACTAGTAAGGTAAACATCAATAACATGTATATCAAATATACCTTTCTTCTTGATGTTGCCAGCCTTCAAATCTGCCAAGTACTTGGGGCAGTTACGCTTCCAGTGGCCACTCTCCTTGCAATGGAAGCACTCAGTGTCAGGTTTAGGGCCAGCCTTGGGTTTCTTCGCGGGAGTGGCAACTTTCTTGCCACCCTTCTTGAAGTTTCCCTTCTTGCCTTTCTTCTTGAAACTGGTGGTCTTATTGACCATCAACACTTGATGTTCCTTCTTGATTTCCACCTCAGCAGCTTTCAGCATCGCGAACAGTTCGGGAAGCGTCTTCTGCATGCCTTGCATATTATAGTTCATCACAAAGCTCTTGTAGCTTGGTGGCAGTGACTGGAGAACCCTATCAATCCCCAACTGATTGGGAATGACTACACCCAACTGACTTAGGCGATCGGCGTACCCAGACATTTTGAGTACGTGCTCACTGACGGAGCTGTTCTCCTCCATCTTACAGTTAAAGAACTTCTCAGAGGCTTCATAGCTCTCCACACGGGCATGAGTCTGAAATATCACTTTCAGTTCCTCAATCATCTCATATGCCCCGTGTTTCTCAAAACATTTTTGGAGATCAGGTTCTAAACCGTACAGAATGGCGCACTGAACTATCGTGTGGTTATCTTTGCGAGATTGATAGACATTCCTGACATCCTCAGGAGCGTCATTAGCAGGGGCCTGACCCAGCGTTGCATCAAGGACATAAGCCTTCTGTGCAGCAGTGAGGATGATCCTCAGATTGCGGTACCAGTCCGCGAAGTTGCTTCCATTGGATTTCAGTTTCTCTTTCTCTAGGAACGCATTAAAATTGAGTGACGGAGCTACGGGGCGAGCCATTGATCTACAACATATTTACAAAGGCATTTAGACTATGTTCATGATAATTAGTTCAAATTAATCAAATTACTAATGAACTCCCACTAAACTCAACATCCCTCAAGTTGTTTAGTGATACATGATCCAAATCCACTATCCCAAGTCCGATCATCACGTGAGATGGGGTAATTTCAATGGTGAACATCAACATGTTGATCATATCATCCATATGACTCATGTTTAACCTTTCGGTTCGATGTGTTCCGAGGCCATGTCTGTACATGCTAGGCTCGTCAAGCTAACCAAAGTATTTCCGCATGTGTAAAACTGGCTTACACCCGTTGTATGTGAGCGTAGAGTTTATCACACCCGATCATCACGAGGTGCTTCAAAACGACGAACTTTCGCAACGGTGCATACTAAGGGAGAACACATTTTATCTTGATATTAGTGTGAGGGATCATCTTATAATGCTACCGCCGTACTAAGCAAAATAAGATGCATAAAAAGGATAAACATCACATGCAAGAATAATGTGACATGGTATAGCCTTTTCTTCTTTTGCGCTTTTGATCTCCATCTCCAACGCACCGGCACGATCTCCATCATCACCAGCATGACGCCTAACTCCTTGGGCGTCGCACATGATAGTCACCACCACGTGTTGCAACTACAACTATTGCTACCACTAGCGACAAAGTAATGCAATTACATGGCGTTTGGAGTTGACACGCAGGTCATACAATAAATATTAAAGACAACCATGTGGCTCCTGCCGGTTGCCGTACTCATCGACGTGCAAGCCGTGAAATATTACAAAACATGATCATCTCATACATCACATATATCACATCACATCTTGGCTATACCACATCACATGCCCCCTGCAAAAACAAGTTAGACGCCTCTACTTATTGTTTGCAAGTTTTACGTGGCTTCTAGGGGTTGTATACAAGAACCGTTCTTACCTACGCAAAACCACAACGTGGATTCAATTATTGCTATAAAATTTTCAAGCCTCCCGTTGCAAATTAGATTTCACTATAGCAAGAGAGACAGACACCCGCCAGCTGCTTATGCAATACAAGTTGCATGTCGAGCGCAGAACCGGTCTCATGTGCAAGGACATGTAAAGTTGGTCCGGGCCGCTTCATCTTGCTATCCCGCAAAATCCAAAGTGCACGAAAAGAGGTAGCAACAAGAGAATCAACGCCCACAATCCAATTGTGTTCTACTCGTACAAAGCATCTACGCATAGATCTAGCTCTGATACCACTGATGGGATTCGTAGCATAGAAAACAAAAATTTTCCTACGAGATGCAAACGAAAACCTAGATCCAATCTAGAAAACCAAGATCCAATCTAGAAGAAGCTTGCAACGAGAGACAGATCATATCTACATACCCTCGACGAACACGTCAACGCAGCGGAGAATTTGACCGTTGTCGATGAAGCCCGCAGCCTCCCGCAGCTAGGTTATACCTCCCAGCCGCGAGAGGGATCTTCTCGTGTTTCAATCCGATCAAGCACCGCAACGAGCGGCACCTCCGAGATGTGCACACGTACGGCTCGATGACGTCTCCTCCTTCTTGATCCAGCAAGGTGAGGTGGAGAGGTAGATGAGATCTCCAGCAGCACGACGGTGTGGTGGTGGATGCGGTGGAGAAATTCCTGCAGGGCTTCGCCTAAGCAGCTGCGGGAGAGGAGTAGATGGGAGAGAGGGAGGGGCTGGCAGCTAGGGTTCAAGGGGGGCTGCGCCCAGCCCTCCCCCCCTTTATATAGGCTCAGTACTGTTCACGTGAACAGTACGTGAACAGTAACTTGCCTCCCAAGTTCCCCTTTTTCCTTTATCTTTAGATCTCCTATTTTTAAGGGATATCGATCTTATCCATCTAGGAAGGGGGGGTACTGTTCACGCGACACTATTCACGTGTGTACTGTTCATGCAGTACCCTTGGTCCATGTGGACCCCTCCGGGATAAGTGGGCCCTACTCTAGAACCCTCCGGAACCTTCTAGAACTTCTCCGGAACTCTGCCGGAAAAATCCCGAACCTTTCCGAAACCCTAAAAATACTTTCCCATATATGAAATTGTATCTCCGGACCATTCCGGAGCTCCTCGTGACGTCCTGGATCCCATCCGAGACTCCGAACAAAATTTCGGTCTCACCATATTAATATCTCATTCTCTACCCTAGCATCAACAAACCTTAAGTGTGTGACCCTACGGGTTCGGGAATATGCGGACATGATCGAGACACCTCTCCGATCAATAATCAATAGCGGGACCATGGATGTCCATATTGATTCCCACATATTCAACGAATATCATTTATCGGTTGAACCACGATGTCGAATGTTCCATTCCTTTGTCTCATGATATTTTACTTGCCCGAGATTTGATCGTCGGTATCACCATACCTAGTTCAATCTCGTTTCCTGGTAAGTACTCTTTACTCGTTCCGTAATACAACATCCTCTGTGACTAACTCCTTAGTCCCTTGCTTGCAAGCGATATCGAATGTGCATTACCGAGTGGGCCCAGAGAATATCTCTCCGTCACGTGGATGGACAAATCCCACTCTTGATACATGCAACCCAACAAGTACTTTCCGAGATACCTGAAAGACACCTTTATGATCACCCTGTTACGGCGTGATGGTTGATGCCCTCAAAGCATTCTTCCGGTACTAAGGAGTGGCATTATCTCATGGTCGAAGGACTAGAACATTTAACATATGATAGCTGAAGCAAATAAAACTTAGTGACACGATCAAATTGCTACGCTCAACTTGGGTCTATCCATCACATCATTCTCCTAATGATATGACCTTGTTATTAATTAACAACTCATGTTCATGGTTAGGAAACCTTAACCATCAATTAATCAACAAGCTAGTGTTAGAGGATCACTAGGGACACGGTGTTGTTTATATAACCACACAAGTAATAATGTTTCCAATTAATACAATTATAGCATGGAGAATAAACTTTATCATGAACTTGAAATATGACAAATAACAACTTTATTTATTTCCTCTAGGGCATATTTCCAACACTTCTAAGGGTCATCGCTTCGTCCTTGTGGCTACGGATTACTTTACTAAATGGACTGAAGCAGTTCCTTTGAGAAATATGACTCATAAAGAGGTAATTAGTTTTGTCTTAGAACACATTATCCACAGGTTCGACGTTCCTCAAACTCTGACGACTGATCAAGGTGCTTCTTTTATGTCTCACCAATTTAATGAGTTCACCGAGTCCTTTGGAGTTAAATTGTTGAACTCGTCACCCTATTATGCCCAAACCAATGGACAGGCCGAGTCCAGCAATAAAACATTGATTAAGCTTATAAAGAAGAAAATTGAGGAGCATCCGAGAAGGTGGCATGAGGTGCTTTCGGAAGCTTTGTGGGCCCATCGAATATCTAGACACGGAGCAACCCGAGTAACGCCGTATGAGTTGGTATATGGACAGGAAGCAGTGCTACCCGTAGAAATTAATTTACAAGCTCTTAGAGTAGCCAGACAAAATGACTTGTCGGCTGTGGATTACAATAATTTGATGCTAGACAGGGTAGATGAAGTCTCAGAAGAAAGACTAAAAGCCTTACGAGAGATTGAGAAAGAAAAGTTAAGAGTAGCGAAGGCTTACAACAAGAGGGTAAGGGAGAAATCGTTTCAGATAGGAGACTTGGTATGGAAAACGATTTTACCTGTTGGAACTCGAGATAACAAATTCGGCAAATGGTCGCCGAGTTGGGAAGGTCCATATAGAGTTGTAGGAATTGCTCCTGGAAATTCTTATTTTGTGCAAACTTTACAAGGGGAAAGTTTGTCTAAAGCTCTTAACGGAAAGTATTTGAAGAAGTTTTATCCGAGCTTATGGCAAGAAGCTTGATAGCTGGTTTGGCCGATATGTTATATCGCCCTGAGAAATGACTTAGTATTTTTGGTAAATACCATTATACCGAAAACAGGGGGGCATGTGTTTACAGTGTAATTTGGCTTTGAGATTTATCTAGTTGGCCAAATTAGTATTGCGATTGGGAGTTGAAATAATGGACTAACAAGCTGTGGCTTTAGTGTTAAACTTTTTATACAGACTTGATTGTCGCAGCATCCCGAGCAGAACCTCCGGACATCGAGCACCAGCGCGCCCACATCCCCGAGTACTGGTGTTCCCGAGTACCTGTGACTCCGAGTACTCGCAGCCCGAGTACCCTTTTTCCGAGTACTCACGTCCCGAGCACCGAGTGGTCAACTCGGGAACCCGAATAATTTCCCCGAGTACCAGGACATCGTCCGGATCGACTCGGGACCTGAGCAGCCCGTGTCCCCAAGTACTAAGGTACTCGCCGAGGTCCCCGAGACCCGCGTAGACCATTTCGACCTCGAGTACTGGAAACAGGTCGTGGCGCCACTAAGTAGATGGGTTGATACATCAAGTCGACCGCATCCAAGTCTGCTTCCGACAACAGAATCTTCGACTTGGACATATCAGAAGACTTCAATTTGGGAGACGAGGAACTGCGGGGAATCACAGAAGGAAAGTTAGTCGCGGACTCGGAAAGGTACTCGGTTTGTATGGAAAGGTATCCCTTATACAAAGAGGAGTCCTGGTCGAGTTGGTTACGGTTTGTATGTATGTTAGGATTAGGATCCTTTAAATAAGGGAAGGATCCATATCTGTATTCAGTTAGGATTAGGAGTCCCGGTCTCCTACGGAAAGACCAGCCGCCCTATAAATATAAAGGGTGACGGCCGATTAAAAAACAACATAATCGACACAAATCAATCTATTGCCTTTACTTTTTATCTTTTTCTTAGCAGTAGATCTTTGCTGTTTTGCGCTGAAAGCAGTCGTTTCTTCTTCACGAAAGTAAGAGGATCTTTGTTGCTTTGCTCGGAAAGCAATCGTTCATCGTACACGAAAGTACGATAGTTATCCTTTGTTGCTTTGCCTGGAAAGCAATTGTTTATCGTACATGAAAGTACGGTTGGCGACTCCACATTACCTATGTGTTCCGCGGATCCAATTTTCGCGCAAACAACTCCCTCCATTTCATAATATAACGCGCATTGGTTTTCTCAAAAGTCAAACTTCATAAATTTTGACCAAGTTTATAAAGAAATTTATCAACATCTAGAATACCAAATCAATACCATTATTCTAATGGTATTGATTTGGTATTCTAGATGTTGATAAATTTTTCTATAAACTTGGTCAAAGTTTACAAAGTTTGGCTTTAAAAAAACCTAATATACACTATATTTTGAAATGGAGGGAGTAATATTTAATGGTTAAGATTCATAGTATCCCAACTAAACTGGTGCTTTTTTTAATAGAGAATAAAGGATGTCCCCATCTTTAGATAAGAAGGATAACTTCGATCTATTTAGATTCGACCTTGACGATCCGACTACACTGTGCGACGACGATGCGCTTTAACAATCGCTAGACCAACTCCGATGGGTTATTGACGATGCCGAGAGCACGGTCAACCTGAACATGAGGTTCTAATCTCTGCAACTGATCGAATAATAAGAATTACGATATAGCAATCTGAAATTACGAATATAAATGAGGTATTAAAAAATGTAGGATTCCACAAACGGTCTTGATATGGTCTTTAGACACAAATGAAGAACACAACGAATAGCAATGTAGCCAGCTCTAAACTTTAGTGAAACCCAAAATAAAAGAGAGCATCCTAGGGGTATATAAAGACAAGAGGTGATCTGTTACAGAGATAGTCTTGGACTGTTTTGGCAATTGCAGCGTGCTCGTAAGGAACTTCAAGATGGGGTTGGATAGGTTGGAAATAGCACAAGATAAACTTTTCAAGGATCTAAGATCATCCGAATCGGAGTCCGTATGCTCTAGATATAGAATTTTGAAGTCAGAGCTGTCTTAGAAATCTGAATCGGAGTTCAGAACTTGTTGGACTTGATCTCTAACTCTTCTTGGATCAAAAGTGACGTGCAAAAACTCTTTGTATAGTACAAATCCATGTGAGACATCTTCATAGTCACATGAACTTCATTTGTTTCTCCTCCCGAAAGTTTGAACTTAAATCCTTGCTTGTTCTTGATGATCTTGATGGACCTTTTTTTATTCTTTATAGCTTTAGCAGCGGACGTAGTTGAAGTAATGAAAGTAGAGGTGGCAGTGGATGCATCCATAAAAATCATATCCTTATTATTTTTGTATAGATATAGATATATGGTATGTAGGTAAAAAGAATTGATTATCTCAGAGGAAGAACTTGACGCGATATGAACGCGTAATGATTTGGTGGAACAAACAATACAATCGGTTGCTTTCGCTAACACTACAAATGTTAAGATTTATTCCAAGCAATTTACCTATTGAAATAATAATTACTCCAGCCAATCATGTTCGGGCTAGAGAGAAAAAAACTACGATACAATATGAATTCCCCCCAAACCTTAACCATTCCGTGAAACTCTAGATCCCAGACACCCATCTCACTCCCAATTTCTACCCAAACCCAAACTCCCAAACCAAATCCCAAATGCGCAACCCCAGAATCACCCCCAAATTCGTCTACCAAAAACACCCGAAAAAACACAGACCCAGTCCCGACGCAGCGGCGAAGGAGTCCAGAACCTCCCAGAGGCCACACGGCGATCGGGACGCCACGCGTGCATCCGGGATTTTGTGTCCCCAGATCACTATCCGCGCGTGGAGGCATGCCACCAATGGGAGCGCTCCGCCCACGGGTATAAAAGCGGGGCCTGAAATCCGCACCTTGTCACGACACGGGCAGTTTTGAGTTCCGCTTACTCCCTCCAATTTGTAAACAATGGACGTTTTGGACATGAGTCTAGTCAAAGTTTTAAATCTTTGACTATTTATATCTCTGAATATTTATACTGGATACCTCTAATAATATAAATAGACTTGTCTTAAAAAATACTTTCATAACATCTAAATTTTATAAATATATCTTAATAGATATTAGTGGACTGGAGGGAGTACTTTACAAAAGCACCAGCACGGTTGTATTAGTGGTCGTTCTCTTTTTCATTCCATGGTGACAGTGACAGAGGAGGCGGCGGCGGTGGTGACGGTGCCGGAGAAGGTGACGGAGGTGAAGGAGGCGAAAGAGGGTGAGGCGAAGAAGGCAGAGGGGGTGGGGGAGCAGGAGAAGGCCAAGAAGGCGAGGAAGCCGAGGGCCAAGAAGCCCAGGTCGGCCGGGCCGCACCACCCTCCCTACTTCGAGGTGAGGCAAAGGATCTAGCTTAATAGTTTGGCGTGATTACGTGTATGTGTTTTGAGTTGAATTTCTGAAATGGGAGCTGTGGTGGTTCGATCAGATGATCAAGGAGGCGATCCTGGCGCTGGACGGCAACGGCAAGGCTGGGTCGAGCCCGTACGCGATCGCCAAGTACATGGGCGAGCAACATAAGGAGGTGCTCCCCGGCCAACTACCGCAAGGTGCTCGCCGTGCAGCTCCGGAACTTCGCCGCCAAGGGCAGGCTCCTGAAGGTGAAGGCCTCGTTCAAGCTCACCGCTGCCGAGGAGAAGAAGGCGGCTGCTGCTGCGTTCAAGAAGAAGTGCACGACGCCGTCCGCCAAGGAGGCGAAGAAGGCGGCCCCAGCTCGCCCGGCGCGCGCGAAGAGGGCCAAGAAGGCAGCGCCGGCGAAGCCGAAGCAGCCCAAGTCGATCCGCACCGGCGTGGCCAAGAGGGCCAACAAGGCCAGCGCCTGATCATGCCGTTGCGCCGCCGTGTTGGTGCACCTATGCGAAGCGTGTGTCGATGAATCCCCTGTACAAATCTCGCTAGTACTAGTATGTTCGTCTCGTCTTCTGCCGGTTTCGATCGAGCGAGCGCACTGTTCTTCGCTGCGCTTTGTAAATACCGCCTGTCTTTGTTCCTGGCATTAGGGCGCTCACGATTTAGCTTGTGCTGATGCTACCTTTTGGTCTCGTTGGGACGAAGACTGACTAGTATATTGACAAGGAGGCGGCTTAATAAGATGGATCTGGTAGAAATCTTTGCCGTGTGATCATGTGTGCTATTCTTGTATGCTGATTTTGGATTTTGTTTTGATTGATCTATTCAAATTAGCATCAGGGAAGTGGATGATTTTGCTCGGTTAGTCGAGGGGAATGGATGACTCATGAGTCTTCTGGTTAGATCAGGGCTGCAGGATGCAGCATATGAACCTGAAGACAAGTGCAGGGAAGGTTCTGGTGCGCGTGGCGCGCATCGACCGAAAGCAAAAGACGCAAACAGTGGTGGTGTTGCCTGTTGGACGCTTGGTAGGCAGAGCCGAGTGGAGTGGATGAGGACGGCTTGATAGCGCCAATGTATAGGCAACAGCAGCAGTGCCGACATTGATTCGTAGGCCGGAGATACTACTGGTGTAATGCTTCATCGTTAATCTATATGGACTGCCAAAACGATAATCCACTTCGCTAATTTGGCACGTCAATTAGTAGGCTGCGGACACTACTAGCACAACGAATAATTCATAAGCGCATTCAGGTGCGCGCTCTCGTAGGTAAAAGGCACTTGCGCATTTTTCAGAAGTTATTGAAAAAATCATACGTGTAATCGTGCCAACATATGGCGATCTGTGTGTGACCTGTGAAAACAAACGTGTAAGCACATAGTTGCTATATTATGTGAGATGCCAAAGTGCACATACATAGGTGCGTGTGTACGTGATTTTCACAAGTGAAATCCGTGCATCTCAAAAGAACATAAAACTAATCATCGAAGTGCAATGTGTTAGAACATGCGTACTCACAGAACTTATACAGAAATATGATCATATGAGCATTACAAGACAAAATATTATACTCATCTTAATAATATACTCCTCTAACTGTAGACATAAGTCCAACGACACGGTCTCTAACGACAAGGTCTCTAAGGTAACACTATGATTTAAACAAAATTTTTTATTTTGGTCCATCAGTTATATCAAATTCTAAGTTTGGTACCTCAATTTTATACCAAACATTCTTGGTCCGTCAAATATCAAAATCATCTACATTTAATCCCTTGTTCCACTGAAAGAGGTTTTGACGATGACGTGGCGGTAATTTCACACATGTGGTAGCCCAGTCAGCAAAAAGGTAAGAAAAAAAGGAAAACTAAAAGTTTACGAAAAACAAAAATTTCGACAAAAAATTAAAAAAATTTACTGAAGGTTCTAGAAATTCAAAAAATATTCTAGAAAAACTATGGATTTCAAGAAAAAATATTTATATTTTTCATTTTAAAAGCCTCTAGTTTTTAGTAACTTTTCTAGAATATTCCTAAATTTTCTTATCAATTTTCATTAAAAAATCTGGTTTTTATATAAATTTCCAATTTCTAAAAATAAAATCAACATTTTCATTTTTTTATTTTCTGAATTTTGTAAATATGATTTTGCCTAATTTTTCTTTGAATTAGCTAAGTTTTCCAAAAATAATCTTCAACTAAAATCTAGTTTTTATGTTGACTTGGATGCCATGTGTGTGAAACTGCCGCTATGTCATCATCAAAATCTAGACTATTTTGACACTTGAGAGACCAAGAATATCTGATATAGAGTTGAGGGACCAAATTTAGATATGGGTAATAGTTAAGGAACCAAAAATAGAAAAATTTCAAACAAATAATATATTGATTCAAATAAAAATAATTGTATATTAAATTATTTTATTTCATGATGGGTCTAATTGTATCTACTTGATGTTGTTGATGTTGGTAGTTCTTTCTGTATTTATGGTCGAGCGTAAAAAGGGTTGACTAGCACATATTCTTTTTTTCAGGGAAAAGAGATGTTATTAATCAACAATATGGGTACAATCAACATCAATTGCTTGGCAAAGTTCATCCGGAAAATTGACTAACCATCATGCAGTTCGGCGTTGGATTCTTCCTAAGGCAGCAAGTTCATGGCTAACCCTATTCTAATCTCTATATATTTTTTGAAGCTTAACATCTCTTTCACCATATAGCAGGTCTTGCACTTCTCTAACCTGATGCGTGAAAATGGAGCAATCATGGCATGTTCATCCACTGATGCACCAATGCTAGTCCTTCATAGCACACTGCTAGCTCTGTATCAAGTGCACATGTGCATAGCCATAGGGAACAACAAGCAACAACAAGATCTCACCTTTATGGTCTCGGAGAACCATTCCCGTGCCTGCAGCACCATCCTCAACAACATAGGATCCATCTACGTTGAGCTTTGCCCATCTCGAGGGAGGGGGTATCCAGCTTAGACGCTCCAAATGTGAAGGTCCTGCATGCATACGAGACTTTGCCACTAAGTGAGAATAGCTAATAACTTGATTACTCTTGGTAGGGTCAGCATTCAGAAATTGGCGGATCAACTGGCACATATTCTAACATGACTTATATTTGAAATGAGAGGGATATATCTATTAAGTAAACCTTTTGCCTTTTTTGTGTGTGCAGCAGAATATGATCATATTGTTGCACAATTTTCTTTATGCGACACGTTCTAACATGTTGCACGAAGTGTTTTTGAGATTTTCTAAGATGCACAAATTAAACTCGGTGGGCATGCACCAATATGCACAAAATCTGCCTTCCTATGTTAGTCACTTATCTCCTATGTTTCTTAAAGATATCAAATGGACACATTTGGCACAAACCTTCGTTAGTACACGTATCTTTGCTTAATGTACATATAGAAATTTTATTGATAATTTTTGGAAATGTGCAAGATCCTCAAGGTCGGACCCGGAATTATATTTGACTTGAAATATGATTTACCATTGAAAGACCAAGTAATCCCCCAACATATCATACGATTACCATATGTCGTATGCACTCACCGTTGGAAAGTCCGATATTAGACCAACATATCATAGATTACCACATGTCCTATGTGATCACTGTTGGTCAACCCGGCTACAACATCTAAAAAGCCAAATGAAATTCCAAGGCACTGTAGTACACGTTATGCACTCCAGGATCATACACACACTATGTACGGGAACAACATTAAACATCACAAGTGAACTCTAAATATGGGTTTACATAGATAATAGTTAAAATCTCTTACACTTGGGCAAATACATACATTACAACCAAAATACCCGAAGGTCACAAGTACCAACTTAGTACATAGAGTCTGACAGTGGAAACATAAATAGAACATCAACCCATTGACGCCAGCTAGCATCATTAAGACCCACAAATAACCCACAAGTGTAAAGCCAACAAGGTAATCATTCAAACGTCGTTCCTAAAGCATTGACCTATTGTAGGATCACATGTTCCTATGCATGAAAGAACTACCAATGAGTAAAAACGTACTTCTAAGTCTTAGTAGTGCTTTTAACATGAAATAACATGGCATGCAACATAAATTAACAGGAGCAATTGATATTAAAGTCGTGAAACAATAATCAACATATGAGCATCATACATTCATAACACAGCACCACCTCAACTATGCTTTCTTTCAACAATTTAATTACCACAAATCCAACAATGACAAGTGAAAAACATAGAGAATGATTGACATTTCAGATCTGAATACCATGATAAAATAACCAAGGATGGAGGTATCATTAGTTCAAAAACACTACCAAGTATCCCAGGGGCTCCCCAAGTAGGGGTTGCAACTCCCCAAGTGGGCGAAAGCCATACCAGAGGTACCTTTAGTGGACTTACAAATGACACCTAGCGGCTGATTGGGGGTAATCAAATGACCAACACAGTGATAGTGACAAGTGGTAATGGTTACAACGACCAAGTTACCTAGTGAATGGTTCCGACAGCCTTTTCACCTCCCGGTTGTCATCATCACTATCCGCTTGACACTCTTACTGTCATATTCAGGTTGCATTAAGTATCATTTTCAACTCATAGTAGTACTGGACCAATCACAATAATCTAATCATGCTAGTTGAGGATATCGAAATAACAACAACATAATCATCTCCAAAAAGAAGCATGCTTAATAGAGGAAAATATGTAACTGTGGTATGGCAATGTCAATGAGCATAATTTTCCTTGAGTGGGTACTCTCGTCCTTGCTGGAAATCAGAGGAAGATGGCTCAAGTCCCTCGTCACTGGATTTTATCGATTTGCAAAAACAACACTGGAAAGGAAGAAGAAACGACAAAATCAGTAAGGATTCATCATGCGAAAGAATGAATGTTGTATGATACGCATTTCAGGTGATAAAAAGTTAAATTCTAAGACTATTGCAGTTGGTTTCATTCGATTTGGATTTACAGAATGAAAGTGATGCATTTTTGAGTGAAATAGGCATTTTTAAGCATTTAATTGATCATTTGTTATTTTGAATTTTTTGGGAAAATTAACATGCATAAAATTATTTTTAGTTGATAATGTGTCTCATCCTGAACATTTTCATATAAAATTCATAATTTTTTGAGTTGGTATGAATTTACTTTGATTTATACAAGTTTCAACCTTTCAAAAGCATTTTTGGGAAATTTCTGATTTAAAAATTAAACAGAGAAATAATTTTAATACAGAGAGGGAACTAGTCCTAGCCTATGAAGGTGGGAGCTAGGGTCAGAGTTGACCAGTCAACTTTGACTCGGTCCACCTGGCCCTGGGGCTCACATGTCATAAACAAAGAGATGATTTAATTTAAATGTTTGACTAACTGGTGGGGCCCATTGTCAGTTTTTCTCCTTTTCTTTTTGATTTTATTTTCGGCTAGTTTAAGCAGTGGAATCCAGCTGTCATTGACTCATATATTTGAACAGAGAATTAAAATATTTTATTAACCAATTGGCCCCACATGCCATACAATCATAAAACCATTAAAACTTTAGACATGATTTGGCGGGTAATTAACCCCATGACCAGTGGAGTCCACTGGTCATGGCTCTGCCGGGCGCAGCTAATTCAAGGCTGAGAGTGAGCACACCGACAAGCCCGGCCGGCCATGCATGTGGTCGTGAGGGGCGCTACGTTGTGGATCTAGGGCTAGGGAGATCTGATGGGATGCTTGGCGGGGTAAGGAGGTCGGGGATCGCTGGAGGTGGAGATGTCGGTGACGACTAGAGCAGAGGAGCAGTCAGTGCAGCGAAGTTAGGAGGGGGAAAGAAAGAGGGGAGAGCACACGTGGCTCGGATGGTTTTACCCGGGGCTCGGCGGAGTCGTGTCGGCAAGGCTGAAGGAGTGACAGAGTGGCGAGGGGCTGCCAGTAGACGTTGTCGGAGATGGACAAGAAGGAGAAGCTGGCGATGTCATGGGCGAAAAGGAGGAGTGGGTGACGGATCCCGAAGCTCCTTGGGGTCCTTCGCAAACCTGGTGATGGCCTCAGGCGGACTTCACGTGGCTTCGAGCTCTCTCTCGACGGCAATGGTGATGGTGGTGGAGGGCTAGCCTCCGTTGGCGAGGATCCGAGCTTGCCTGGGAAAGAAAGACGGTTAGTCGAGGAGAGGAGATCAAGGTGGAACTCAGCGAGGGAGGAGGGGAGTCAGAGGCATACGAGAGGGGGAGAAAGGTCGTTGGTGGTGAAGCTCCAGCAGGAGGAGAGGAGCTCCCGGCGAGGCTAACTAGAAAAGAAAAAAGGGGAAGGGGGAGAAAAGGAAAAGAGGAGGTGACCTGGCACCTTAAATACGACAGCACAGTCAACTACGGACTGGCGTCATCCGGACCGGCGTGCACGGCCGGCCAGCCATCGAGCACGACGTGGAAGACGAGTGAAAGGACCGAAGGTGCCGACTAGAAGGGGGTGAATAGGAGGCTAACAAAAATTACTTCTTTTAACTTGATTGAACAGGTTAAGCCTTAAACAGAAACCAGGGTTAGCTAGCTGTGTGATAGGTGAGTGACACAGGCAATAGATGATGTGTAAATTAGCATGCAGCTGTCACACAGGTGCCTAATACAGGTGTTCTAATGACTTCGCAAATAATGAGCAATCAATGTGTCTGTGTAACAGGTAACTGACTCGGGTGTGAGATAAGATATATAGCAACTGAGACACAGCTAATGAAACACAGGTATAAAGGAGATCTATAACAGATGAACAGAATAAGTCTAAGATCTCACAAGCAAGCAAGCAAGCAGGAAGCTAAAGACAATACAGGAAAGTACTCAAGGAGACAGTGTAGTTTTCACCGAAGTTCCCAGCTCTTCACAGAGTGGTACGTCTCCGTTGGAGAGACTACTCGAAGAGATAGCCAGCACCAAATCGTGCTTGTTCTCCGAGTACCTGACGTTCAGGCCTCTTCCTTTGCTTGTGGAAGTCCTTTTGCTTGCAGTAGGTAGACTTCGATTCACCTTCACAAACGCCTGGTTCAGCCCACACAAGCTTGGGTGATACCAGCGACTCCTACACCCATTTAGGAGTAGACACTCCAAGAGTAATGGATTCAGCAGCAACAACTCTTGGAGGAACCAATGCTCTTTGCTCAAAAACTCTAACTCTCCCGAACTGACACTTAGGAAACTTTGGCTTTTGTTTGGTGGGAAGAGGCTTTGCAACGGTTGAATATGATTCACTGGATTGGCAAAGGTTGAGATCGAAGACCTCCACTGGTCCCCCATATATAGAGTTCGCACGGACCCGACCGTTACACTGTTGCCACGTAGGATTAAGTGAACCACCGGTGACAGGCACTGGTGACACAGCTACACACTACGCCCAACCTATAACCTACATCCTGAGCATTGAGCAACTAGAACCTCCACAGATCATTACTGCATCATCCCTCTTGATAGTACGGGTTTTTCCTATGGACTCAAAGAAACTAGCAAATCTAGGCTTTACCTGCCCACCAACTGCAGTCACGGCCCTTGACGCATCAAGCCACCATCACCTTGCTTGCAACTCCTTGCACAGCACCGGCTTCTTCACAGCTGTGGCACAGCTGCCTAGCACAGCCATTCCTTAGTCCTGGAAACCACCCTTGTACCCTTTTTGGTGGTCATCCTTTCCCTGATGACCCTTCTTTCTGGAACCTACTAACCTGCCTACACTCAATGTAAACGTTAGATTCCAGTTTGAGTTGCCATTAACCATCAAAACCAACTTGGGGCCTAGATGCTCTTTCAATCTCCCCCTTTTTGGTGGTTAGTGGCAACCCATTCAACAAATTCGCATAACGATTTGAATAGAAGATACATGTGCAGGTTGTTAGAGAATACTCCCCCTGAGGCTGTGCATAATAGATTTGCTTCTATCAGGCTAGTGCACAGATTTTAATTTTGGATATGGGCAGTATGTTCTTACAACTTACACTTTCATCAGTTCAGAGAATTGAATAGATTATAAAGCATGATTGAACTGAACTGATATGTGTCACTTCTGATGCAGTTGTAATGACCAGAGTATATGAGTATGAGTCAAAGCATGTGAGAATATCAGAGTATAGATTCACAATGGTCATATGTATCAGAGTATAAATAGCAAAGATTCATAATGGATATGTGTATCAGAGTATACATCACTGGTCATGTGTATAAGAGTGCCAATAGGCATGTGTATCAGAGCATGAGCCAGTAGACATATGTATCAGAGCATAATTCTTAACATGATTGTATGAATCAGAGCATAAGTAGATACAAAGCTTCATTCAAAGAAAGATATATGCATCATAGCAACAACATTAAGAAGACATGTGCATCAGAGCAACACAATTTAGCATGAACTACTTTATCAGAGCATTACTGAAATATTACTGCATCAGAGCAAAATAGATGACTTAGTAGTAACTTGCTAAATCAGATCAAAAAGATTAGTTAATTGTAATCAAGACAGAAGAATCAGAAATAAAACAAGTCTTGACTACACCAGAAAATATAATTTTCTCTCCCCCTGTATCCAAAATACTCTCCCCTATCTCTGTAAACTCTCCCCCTTACACACATCTCTCCCCCTTTGACACTAAAACACAAAAAGAAAGGTTGAGGAGGAGAAACATTCAGAGCTTGGTCTTCAACAGCTGGAGAACTTCTGATAGCTGAGCCTGCAGCAGATCAACTTTGGAGTGCAGACTGTTGACTTCTGTTCGAAGCTGAAGGTTCTCTCGCGCAGAGCTGCAAACTGAGTTGGCATCACTTTGTTCTGATAGGCTCTGGCTGCTGCTTGAGACAAAAGAGAGGACGAGAGAGTGCCATCTTCAGCCACCTGTGTCACAGATACTAACTCAGCTGGGTCAGCTGCAGGAGTATCAGCGGTGACACCGGTAGGCACTTGGACCTGAGGCACAGGCACTTGGGGAGCAGGCGCTTGAGGAGCTGTGGGAGCAGCGGTGTCACCGGGAGCTGACACAGCTGGTTCTGGAGAATCTCCAAACAGGGCTGGAACAGCAACCTCATCAGGATGATCATCAACCTGAGGCCTGAGCTGGGTCTTGATGGTCTTCACTGAGATGTCGAAGGTTGATTCTGGAAGACCTGTTCTCTGAAGGATCATAAACATGATATAGGACCCATATCTGAGCTTGGCTTTCTTGTCCTTCTGGACAGCATCAATCTCATGGAAAATGTATCTGGCCACATCAAAATGTACATTCTTAGCTATGTGCACCAGTACTTGCCAAACTGAGTTGTAAACAGCATCTGTATTGCCTCCCTTGGGCTGAAGAGTGACATTGAGAATTTTGACCAGATGCTTGGCTGTGATTGTAATGCCCTTGAAGTACACATGATCTGATGGGGCATTTGCAGGGAATGTAAAATTTCTTGGATAGAATCTTCTTCTGTCAGCATTGGAGACAGGCTCAAGCTTGAACAGATTTGGCATCCCAGGCTCCAATGGTGCATGAAACAGACTGTTGAACTCTGGAGCTGTGATGGAAAGCAGCTGGCCTCTTGTCTTCCATAACATGACATCTTGATTTTCTTGTTCTATCCAGACTGTGGCATAAAACTCCTTAATGACCTCTGGGTCATAATCTTGTTGAAGATTGCATATGAACTCCAGACCTGAGGCTTGGATGAGAGATTGAAGACTCTGCAGTCTGGTGTCAGTCAGGGCAGACCAATCGATGGCCTTGCAATCAACAAATCCCTTGGAAGCAAGGATTTCATGGTAGACACCCCTTTGAAGATTAGTGTGAAATCTGGGGTCTGAGCAAGATGCATCCTGAAACTCCTTGTCTTCACTGAAATATGGGCAAGCTGACCTCATTCTTATGAAAGCACTTGTGCTCATGGAGGCAACTTTGCTTCTTGATTTCTGGGGATCACTTTTGGGAAGCTTCTTGGCCACAGCTCGGGAGATGAACTGCATTTGGTTTGCCTCAGTCCTCAAAGCATGGGAGAAGATGTAATAATACTTAGTTTCCAGGTCTTCTTCTCCAACTGAGAGACTGGGAGAGCTATCTGCTTGTTCAGCCTCTTCTTCCTCTTCCTCTGCGGCTGCTTCAGCACTGGGAGATGAACTTTCTGCTTGGTAATCTTCATCAGAATCAGCTCTAGTTCTCTTGGCCTTGGTGGAGTTACAGACACTCCTCTACCATCATCTGATGAGCTCTCGGAGCTTTCTTCTTGCTCAGCTGACTTACTTGCCTGTGCCACAGGTGAGGACACAGGTGCTTGAACTGAAGGGGCTGGGTCAGCTGGCGGTGGCACAGGTGATGGAGACCGGTGCTGTTCTGGAGCTTGAACTTCTTGTGCCTGTGACACAGCTGGCTGAGGCAGCTGTGGACTTGAAGGTTTGGCAGCTTCAGAAGACTTTGCTGATGCAGACTTGGAAGATGAGGGCTCTTGGGCCTCTTTGACAACTTGTTCTTCTGCCTCCGACACCAAGAATTGTGAAGGAGACATCTGCTTTTGAACGTCCAGCGAGGAGAGAGATTCTACACTTGTAGAGCTTTGAGTTCTTCTACTCCTCCTTTGATAAGTCTGAAGATCTGACTTGGCTGGGCTGGTGACCTGTGACACAGGTGGTGGCATCTCCTTCTTAAGCTCTTTAATGGCAGACGTCTGTTGTTCAAACTGAACTTTTAAGGATGGCTTGGAGCTCTGAGTTGTCTCTGAAATAATTTCAACATCTGCCTCTGGCTGCCTCTTGGCTTGAGGTTCATCACTGATCACAACAGTTTCTGATCTTTTCCTCTTTGGAGCTTGAGCAGGAGCAGTAGCAGGAGGTGATGTAGGCTTGGAAACCTTTGGAAGCATAGCCTTTTTAAGCTTGAGCTCAGCTCTCAGAGCAATTTTCTCAGGACCATTTGGCATGTCCTTGAGCCTTCCTAGAATATCATGTATCTCCAATATAAGAAGATCATCTGTAGCTATGGGAGGAACCCTTGATCCTGAACTGGCAATAGGAGGAGCTGCTCTTTGAGATTTGAATTCAGGAGACAGCAGACCTCGCTTGAGTTTGATTTCAGCTTGAATGGAAGTCCTCTCAAGGCCACTGGCAGAGTGTTAGCCTTCTTGATTAACTCACTGATTTCAAGGATGAGATGCTTATCTCTAGCATCAGTATGCTGAAGTTCAAGTGGTTTGTGTGACCCTTCTGCCAAGCATTTAGTTGAAAGTTGATCCTGCTTCTCAAGAATCTTCTTTCTCAACTCTGCTTCTTCTGAATAAGATTGGCCTGACCGCATCTGCTTGTGCAAATCTGCAATCTCCCTCAAGATAGCCTTATCTGCTTCTGATGGTTCTGGAATTGCCATAGATACAGGCCTTGACATCTCTGAAAGCTCAAAGCTTTTGGCTGTGTATATGGTGGATAGCTGCTTCTTTACTGTTTCATCAGTTGTTTCTCTCATCTGAGCTGCCAGCCTATCCAACTCCTCCAGAATCAGCTTATCATTCTCGAGATCTTCTTGAGATATTTGGGATTCTGGAACAGGTTCTCTGATGGTGAGTGTGCCTCTTGGCAGCACCACATTTGCAATGGAAGGCTTTGAACCTCTCCTAGCTGGTTGCTTCTGCTTCTTAGCTGCTTCCTTTCCCAAAGATGTGTGCTCAACAGCAGCTGAGGATCTTGTCCTCTTGGGTGGAGCATGCTGAGCTGAGCTGGATTTACCAGCTTGAGAAGCTGATTTCTTTGCAACTGCTTTCCTCTGCCTGTAAGCCCTTTGGCTTGCCTTTCTTCTCTCAGCAACCTCTGCTTTCTGTCTCAGCCTTTCTCTTTCTTGGTCTGAATCTGAAATATTGATCTCAAAGCTGGACTGCTCTGGATCAGACCACTTGACCCCACTGTCAGCTCTATCAGAATCTGAAGACATCTGTAGAAACAAGATAGATAAGACAGAATATAGGTAAGAGGTGTTCCTGAGATGCAAAAGATAGTAGCTGTGTGAGACACCTGTGTGAGAATGGGGAGACACAGGTGGGGACTTGGTAACAAACCGAGGTCTCAGCCTTTTGAATAGACTTGCCTGTGTGACAGGTGAGACCCTAGCGGTGACACAGCTACGTGCAGAGGCGGACGGCAGATTTTAGAAATCTAGAGATTTACTGGTTTTCGGTGGTTAATTTCGAGCAAGATAGGTTCTGAAAGATTATCTGGAGCTAAACCAACCCTAACATCTAACAATGCGCTAATGGATTAGGCTTTAGAGCAAAATCATAAGCCCTAAGAAAGAACAAGCGCAAAGTAGGGCTGGCGGAAGCTTACTTTGAGCAAAGATTGATAATGCGCGGATGAATTGATGCTGGAGCTCTTCAGAAAGCTTTCTCCGATGCTTCGAAAGATTTCGAGGGGCGAAAACGTCGATTTCGTCGAGAACTTGGAGTTTTGGCGCAAGGCGGAAGTTTGGGGTTTTAACGTAGAACGTGGGTTCTGTGGAAAACGTATCGACGCCTTATATAGGCCGAAGGGGTATAAGGTGGCTGTGTCACAGCTGACAGAAGGACCTGTGACACAGGTGAGTAGTCAAGATACCCTAGGACCTACGGAAAATCAAAAGCATTCACCTGAGACACAGATGGATAGCTCAGGTGACAAGTATTTCATCCATAGAACACCAAGACAGAGAGAATTTGATAAGAGAGCAAGCATATGGGCACTATCAGGAGATCCTTATGCAATCTTCCCAATGTCAGTTTGCCAGAAAATCAATCAAGCAAAACTAAAACTGACATGAGTCGATTTTGAAAATAGGTACACATTAATGTGCACACACAGCTGAAGAAGAGAGATCTCTACTCTATGCATAAACACACATACACCTGTGACACAGGTGATCAACACAGATGAGCATGTAAGGCATATAAATGGCAGAACATAAGAGCTAGACACCAAGCCAATCCTTTTTATTGAAGATTAGAGACATCAATGATATTCAATTCACTCCTCAGAGCACAGAACCTAGTCTCATCTAAGGGCTTGGTGAAAATATCAGCTAATTGTTTTTCAGTCCTTACATGGCACAGCTGTATATCTCCCTTCTCAACATGATCTCTCAGGAAGTGGTGCCTCACTTCAATGTGTTTGGATCTTTGGTGGTGTACTGGTTGTTGGCTAACTTAATTGCACTTTCATTATCACAGAAGAGGGGTACTTGATTAAAAGATATGCTGAAATCTTTCAAGGTCTGCCTCATCCATAATAACTGAGCACAACAACTACCAGCAGCTATATACTCAGCTTCTGCAGTGGAAAGGGCTACTGAGTTTTGTTTCTTGGATGACCAGGACACTAAGGAATGCCCTAGAAATTGACAAGTACCTGAGGTGCTTTTTCGGTCAACCTTACACCCTGCATAGTCACTATCAGAATAGCCGACTAGCTCAAAATTTGCACCTTTAGGATACCAAAGACCAAAGCCTGAGGTTTGAATCAAATATCTCAGTATTCTTCTTACTGCCACTCTGTGACAGTCCTTAGGATTAGCTTGGAATCTTGCACACATGCATACACTCAACATTATATCTGGCCTAGATGCACACAAATAAAGCAAGGATCCTATCATAGATCTAAATTCTTTCTGATCAGCAGACTTACCTTCGATGTTTAAGTCAGATGGCCATTAGTTTGCATGGGAGTGTGAATAGGCTTTGCATCCTTCATGCCAAACTTGGTGATGATGTCCTTGGTGAACTTTTCTTGTGAAACAAATGTACCTTCCTTGAGTTGTTTGATCTGAAGTCCTAGGAAGTACTTGAGTTCTCCATCCAAAGACATCTCAAACCTTTTGGTCATCATCTGGCTAAACTCATCACTCATGGAGCGGTTAGTACTGCCAAATATTATGTCATCGACATATATTTGGCACACAAATAAATCCTTTCCATTTTTCTTAGTGAATAGAGTTGTGTCTACTAAGCCCATTTTAAATCCATTCTTGATCAGAAATTCTTTCAATGTATCATACCATGCTCTAGGTGCTTGTTTTAAGCCATAGAGTGCTTTGTGTAGTTTATAGACATGGTGTGGTTTCTTATCATCTTCAAAACCAGGTGGCTGTTCAACATAAACAAGTTCAGAGAGTTTACCATTCAGGAAGGCTGATTTTACATCCATTTGATAAAGCTTGATATTGTGATGGACAGCATAAGCAAGAAGAATCCTGATGGCTTCAAGTCTTGCAACTGGAGCAAAGGTTTCTCCAAAGTCCAGACCCTCCACTTGTGTAAACCCTTGAGCCACAAGTCTGGCTTTGTTCCTTACCACTTGTCCATTTGTATCTTGTTTGTTCCTGAAGACCCATTTTGTTCCAATCACATTATGATCATTGGGTCTTTCCACCAGGGACCACACTTGATTTCTCTCAAATTGATTCAGCTCTTCATGCATAGCATTTATCCAATCAGCATCCATGAGAGCTTCCTTAATGTTCCTGGGTTCAACACTGGAAACAAAAGAGTAATGTTCACAGAAATAGCTATTCGAGAACGAGTAGTCACTCCCCTATTAATGGCACCGATGATTTGGTCTACAGGGTGATCCTTCTGCAGCCTGCTGATCACAAGGGGTTCGGGGTCAACCGCCGGTGTCACAGCTGATGGTGTTGCCTGTGACACAGCTGGTTCTTCCTGCGACACAGCTGGCTGAGACAGGTACTCTGCATCCAGGAGATCATTGGCTGGGTTGTACTCGAGCTCGATGTCTTCATCTCCAGTGTCTTCATCCAGTGATGGAGAGAGTGGTTCTTGATCTTTTGGTGAGGCAGATTCCTCTTGATGGTGGGTCTGATCTCACCAGTAGACTTCTTTTGAATGTCCTTACTCCCTACATCATTAGCAACTTGCTCTCCTTGGGAGCCATAAGACTCATCAAAGTCCACATCTATAGATTCTTCAACAACCTTTGTGGAGGTGTTAAAAACTCTATAGGCATGGGAGTTAGTGGAATAACCAAGGAATATACCAACATCAGATTTAGCTTCAAACTTAGTGAGGCGTTTGCCCTTCCTAAGAATGTAGCACTTACAACCGAATACTCTGAAGTATGAGACATTTGGCTTGGTGTTGGTGAGCAGCTCGTAAGGAGTCTTCTTGAGTAGTGGATGTAGATATATCCTATTGATGGAGTGGCAGGCAGTGTTGATAGCTTCAGCCCAAAATCTTGGTGAAGTCTTGTACTCATCTAGCAGTGTCCTTGCCATCTCTATCAGGGTTCTGTTCTTCCTTTCCACTACTCCATTTTGCTGTGGAGCATATGGACTTGATAGTTCATGCTTGATTCCATGCTTGTCCAGAAATGCTTCCACCTTGGAGTTCTTGAACTCAGTCCCGTTGTCACTCCTGACCTTGACAAGGTTTACCTTCCATTCATTTTGTACTCTTACAATGAGATGCTTGAACTTCTTGTAAACCTGTGTCTTCTCCTTCAAAAAGAACACCCAAGTATATCGAGAAAAATCATCTACAATGACAAATCCATACTTGTTACCTCCCAAGCTCTCATATGTAGTAGGACCGAACAGGTCAATGTGTATGAGCTCAAAAGGTTTGGTGGTGGTCATGACATTCTTGGGACGATGGGCAGCTCCAACTTGTTTGCCGGCTTGACATGAACTGCAGGGCTTGTCCTTCTCAAACTTCACCTTTTCTAAGCCAATGACATAGTCATGTTTGCTCAGTTTGTTGAGAAGCTTCATCCCAGCATGTCCTAGCCGCCTGTGCCACAGCCAGCCAACACTGGTCTTGGCCATTAGACACCATGGAGCTGCTAGCAGGCTGTTCATTGAAGTTTACTGTGTATAGTTTTCCAGACCTGCATCCTTTGAACACTTGAGAATCATCAGATAGTTTGGAAGCTATAACCTCATCAGGATAGAACGTGACTTTCATACCTGTGTCACATAGCTGTGACACAGACATAAGGCTATAGCCTATCTGATCTACAAGCATTACATTGGATAAAGAGTGATGTTCAGATATGGCAACTTTACCAATGCCATTTACCTTTCCCTTGGAGTTATCTGCATAGATCACATGTTTACTTGGAAGATTTTCATGTGTGATCTCTACAAACTCCTCTCTGCCTCCTGTCATATGTTGTGTACATCCACTGTCCACAACCCAGTCAGTTCCACTGGAGGCAGTATCCTGCAAGATTAGTTATGGGGTTTAGGGACCCAAACTTGTTTGGTTCCCTTAGCAGTTTTACCATATGCAGAAATAGCAGTTAATGATTTAGAAGATTTATTTCTATAGTTGATAGCCTGAGCAACAGATGATATGACGTGGATTCTCTTAGGCTTACTATCACCTGCAACCTTAGACAGAGAGGTTAGTTGGCTGCGTGTGTTACCGGTGACACTGGTGGGTACACAGCTGTGTAAGACACCGGTGGCACAGGTGACTGTCACCTTTGGAACCCAGATGGCCGGCAACCACTTTGTCAAGTGCCTGCGACCTATATACTTAGCCACAATCTTCCCTTTTCTGTCCTTCTGCAAGACATAGGATGGATTGGATGGAATGTTTACCATCTTCCTATCTCTCTGTATGTGACCAACAGGTTTGTTGTCATCTGTTCCTGCCTGTCTCACAAATTTTTCTGCAAGATTAAAATTAGTCACAGCAGGCAGTTTATCCTTATTAGCAGAGGGATTGTAACCCAGGCCTTTTCGGCCATCATTCTTTCTGAGCATTTCAGCTCTGATGAGCTGATAATTTTGCATGCCAATATTGGCAGTGCATAGGCCTTTTCTCATGAGCCTTTTAAGCTCTTCCAGCTCTTTCTTGAGCTTGTTGTGCTCATCTGCATCCACAGAGTTAGTAATAACAGAGGTTGAAGCCTCTTTTGAGTCATCAACTACACAACCTGTGGAAGTTAGAATATTTATGCGACTAGCACAGTTTAAGCATGATTCAATAGCAGCATGAGTAGGCAAAGATGCATCAGTAGATATAGAAGAAATATCAGTGCACATAGAATGCTTTGCCTTGAGCTCCTCATGCTCCTTAATCAGAAGCTCATGAGCTACCTTGAGCTTCTCATGAGCTATCTCCAGGTTTTCCTGGTCTAGCCTGAGGTTTTCTCTGTCATCTGTAACCTCATCATATGATTCACTCAGCTCCCTGAGTTTATCTCTTAAAGAGATGTTTTCCTTCCTCTCCTTGCCATAGGCTTTATCTATTCTTTCAAGAATGCCCATTAGTTCAGCATAATCAGGAAAGTCATCCTCAGTAAGTACCTTTGAACCTTTGGCCATGAAAGCACAAAGGGGCAGAAGTGGATGGCAGTTGATCAGCTTCAGCACTGAACTCGGAGCTGTGTGACCTGGCTGTGTCACAGCTGGGTATATCAGCCATGCTGATGGCGATCCCAGCAACTTGATCTTCATCCTCTGACTCTTCTTCTGAGCCTGAATCCTCAGATACCCAAGCCTGTCCAACATAAGCTCTGGCAGTGGCTTTGTTTTTGGAGTAGGTTGGATGCTTGCTGTTGAAGGTCTTCTTCTTCCCATGGAAGTCCTTCTTCTTTCTGTACTGGCTGTTGTCCTTTCTCTTGGTTGGACAATCAGCAGCAAAGTGGCCTTCCTTGCCACACTCGAAGCACTTGTTATCTTTTGACAGCTTCTTCCCTCTGAATCTGTCACCTGATCCAAGTTGCTTCTTCTTCTTGTAAAACTTTCTGAAGTTCCTTGTGAGGAGGATGAGTTCACTCTCTTCTCCGCTGGACATCTCCTCATCAAGTTCTTCACTGCTATCACTCTCAATCTGTGATGTTGAAGCAGTAGTCTTCAAGGCAATATTTTTCTTGATAGCTGGAGAGGAGCTTTGCTTGCCTTCTTGCTTAAGCTCCATCTCATGTGTTAGGATCCTTCCTAACACTTCTGTGGGCTTCATTTGCTCAAACCCATCTTTTTCCTTCAGCATGAGAACAAGTGTTCTGTAGGCTTTTGGAAGCACTGACAAGAACTTCTTGATCACGTCTTCATCTTCCACTCGGTTGGAGCCTAGGGCCTTCAGCTGGTTTGTGATAATGGTGAGTCTTGAAAACAGAGAATTGATGTCTTCACCATGCTCGAGCTCAAACCTCTCTAGCTTTGATTCCAGAAGGCTCCTCTTTGACTTCTTTGAGAGTGTCACTGCCTTCATGGATCTGCTCCAAGGTGTCCCAGATATCCTTAGCAGATTCCATGGTGCTGACCCTGTTGAAGTCATGCTCTTGCAAACCCATAAATATAGCAGTGGCAGCCTTAGCATTGTTCTGAATGTTTCTCTTGTCGTTTATGCTAAGAGCAGCTGGGTCTGCCAACCTGTAGCCTGTACAAACAACTTCCCACACATCTGGATCAATTGAGATAAGATGCATTTGCATCTTTCTTTTCCAGAAGGCATAATTAGTTCCATTGAAAACATGTATTTTACCCTCATAGCCCGACATCCTTTACTCTGGCTGTTAGGCCAAATCAAAGAGCAACCTGCTCTGATACCAATTGAAAGGACCGAAGGTGCCGACTAGAGGGGGGTGAATAGGAGGCTAACAAAAATTACTTCTTTTAACTTGATTGAACAGGTTAAGCCTTAAACAGGAACCAGGGTTAGCTAGCTGTGTGACAGGTGAGTGACACAGGCAACAGATGATGTGTAAATTAGCATGCAGCTGTCACACAGGTGCCTAACACAGGTGATCTAAGGACTTAGTAAATGATGAGCAATCAATGTGCCTGTGTAACAGGTAACTGACTCAGGTGTGAGATAAGATATATAGCAACTGAGACACAGCTAATGAAACACAGGTATAAAGGAGATCTATAACAGATGAACAGAATAAGTCTAAGATCTCACAAGCAAGCAAGCAAGCAGGAAGCTAAAGACAATACAGGAAAGTACTCAAGGAGACAGTGTGTTTTTCACCGAAGTTCCCAGCTCTTCACAGAGTGGTACGTCTCCGTTGGAGAGGCTACTCCGAAGAGATCGCCAGCACCAAATCGTGCTTGTTCTCCGAGTACCTGACGTTCAGGCCTCTTCCTTTGCTTGTGGAAGTCCTTTTGCTTGCAGCAGGTAGACTTCGATTCACCTTCACAAACATCTGGTTCAGCCCACACAAGCTTGGGTGATACCAGCGACTCCTACACCCGTCTAGGAGTAGACACTCCAAGAGTAACAGATTCAGCAGTAACAACTCTTGGAGGAACCAATGCTCTTTGCTCAAGAACTCTAACTCTCCCGAACTGACACTTAGGAAAACTTTGGCTTTTGTTCGGTGGGAAGAGGCTTTGCAACGGTTGAATATGATTCACTGGATTGGCAAAGGTTGGTTGAGTCGAAGACCTCCCCTGGTCCCCTATATATAGGGTTCGCAGGAACCCGACCGTTACACTGTTGCCACGTAGGATTAAGTGAACCACCGGTGACAGGCACCGGTGACACAGCTACACACTACGCCCAACCTATAACCGGCTCGGGCAGACCGACACCTGTGTCACCGGAGGCTGACACAGGTGAACCCTTAACTGACGTAGCAGCACTACTCAGCCCGGTCCTGGCACATGACATGCCCTCAGCATACAACACTCTCTGAAACCTAATAAGGAGAGAACCTCCGACAGCCCTCCGACTCAGCAGACAAGCCATCGCAGCGCAGGTCCCTTAGCGTTTACAAGCTCTCCCTGGTACAGAGATGTACCTGAGTCACAGAGCGCTAGACCACCTGTGACACAGCTGTGTCACACCGGTGACTCTAACCCCTAGGGTTTTCTACTGCTAGCACTACAGAGTGCAAGCACAAAACCAGTTTCACACTTGTGCAAAACTGTTGACACAGGGCCACTAACCTCAACGCATTAGTGCCACTGTCCAACATTCTGAGCATTGAGCAACTAGAACCTCCACAGATCATTACTGCATCATCCCTCTTGATAGTACGGGTTTTTCCTATGGACTCAAAGAAACTAGCAAATCTAGGCTTTACCTGCCCACCAACTGCAGTCACGGCCCTTGACGCATCAAGCCACCATCACCTTGCTTGCAACTCCTTGCACAGCACCGGCTTCTTCACAGCTGTGGCACAGCTGCCTAGCACAGCCATTCCTTAGTCCTGGAAACCACCCTTGTACCCTTTTTGGTGGTCATCCTTTGTCACACCCTGTTTTCCTCGATGGGTTTTTCCTGGAAACCCAAAACCCTAAAGACGCGTATATGCGTGTGTAGATGTTTCAACCATGATTTCAGGTCATCAGAGTTTCAATTTTCCCTCGAGCATGTCATTTCATGATCATCACATGTGCATAAAATGTTAAACCCTAACCGGACACACGCACCCTAAATACGTAAACCCGTCAGAACCCAAACCCTAGCGACCCAGGGTGACCGAGTGGATTCCCTCTCTTCGGGAGTGAGTTTCCAAACCCTACTTAACTCCCCATCCCCTCTACAAGTTCCAAAACCCTAAATCCTCAAAACCCTAGCTTCTCGGCAAAACCCTAATTAGGTTTTTCTCGCAATTAGAAAATCAAAAAGTGTTATCACATGCATTTTAATTTCTCCAAAATGTCTAGAAAAACTCTAGGAGCTTCTTGAGTCTATTCTTCACCAAGCTATAAAATAAAACTTGAAGGTCTAGTTCAAAATTTTTGAATTACATTCAAATTTCAAATTTGGTCAAATCTTCCCTTTGAACTGCAACCCCTCCATTTCTTGCTCAGAAAATTCCAGAAAAATTACACCATACTTCTCTCAGTACCCTTGTTTCAAATATGTAAAAACATTTCTACGTCTGCCAGGACAGCCATCGAACACCTTGTGCAAATTCCCTTTCCCCCATAAATTCAAACTCAACTGCCAACTACTTTGCTCCAGAAGCTTGCCAGCAACCTCGCTTCAGCTCAGAACCCTGTCTACCCAATTTTCCCTCAGTGCCAAGCCCTAATCTGCAGGGATTCAACTCTAACATCAATCCATGCCGACATGAGCATAGCCCCATTTCTTGTTTCAACTCCACCTGCTCGAAGTCCATCTTACTGCCAAGCTCTACAGGCTTCAACTAGAAGCAATGACATGAGGAGACACACTGGCAAACACCACAGAGGCCAGGGCATGCGAGGCATGCCAGTGCACGCGCTCTGGGTGTGGCCATGCCGATGCCAGGCACACACGCGCGCATCCGAGCACTGCACCTCATTGACCTCTGCCTCGCCTGAGCTAAGTCCGCGCCGCAGGCGTCCTCTACCACTCCTGAGCAGACCAGGTCACCTGGCAAGGTCGCCGAGCTGCTGTGGCTGAGTCCACGGCGAGGACAGCGGCCTGAGCAGCCGGGTGCTCGACCTCCCCTTCTCCCTGCCTACTTAAAGGCCATGCGAGAGCCCCAAGTGCTGCACCCACCTCCATCTCCCTCCTCTGGAGCTTCTTCATCCCACCAATTCACCTGAGCAACCGCCAACTCCCTTCTTTCTCTCCACGACCACCACCTTCTGCCGCCGTCCCCGAAGGAAATTGAACCACTCCAGTGAAGACATCTTCTCTCCCTCTCCTTCCTTAAGCTCTCTGGAGCCTCCTCTAACCCCCCAAAGCTTCCTCTACAGCTGAAGCTCACCGGAGACCTCCAGCCACCGTTGCCTCCTCCTGCCTTGTTCTGGACCCCGACGAATTCCCAGCTCCAGCAACCGCCCCAACCCACTAACCACCAAAACGAACTCGCCATCTCTCCCTGAAGCTAAAGGTGGCAACCGCTCCTCCTAATTCCCTCTGGATCGACCACGATTTCTCACTGTTAAGTTCGCCGGAGACCTCGCCGGAAACCGGATTGCTCGCCGGAACCCTTCCCCGCGCGCCCTCTCTTTTCTCTCTACCTCTGACCCGTGGGCCACTTTAGCCGAAGCGGTATGCCCCCCTCTGCGCCACTGCCAGTGGACCCAAGAGCCGGGCTGGACCCGCTGTCAGGTTAAGTGGAGGCGCCCCCCCAGGGCGCCTTCGACGTCACCTCCTGGGGGAGAAAAACCCCCGGTTTTCTCCAAAAACGCAGCTTCCTCTCTGGTTCGCCCGGTTCAGTGCTTGGACGGCCGGTTCTCTGAAAACCTCCAAAAGCAAAGTTGTTCCAAATTCCTTTTCCCACCTTTTTGATATAGACCACTTTTCAAAAATCCAAATATTTTTCTCTGTACAGCCAATAGTTCTAGTATTCATTTCAAATTCAAATAACTTTTAAATTCCTTTTGAAATGTGATCAGCTCTAGGGTATTCCAGCATGTTAAACACTAATATTTTGGAACCTTACACAAAGTCACGTGCATATACTCATGGTGCATCATCCAAAAAACTAAGGCGTATGTTAAACCCTAAGAACCCTAGTGTCGATTTCATGCATATGTATAATGTCACCCCCATCATGTTAAACCCTTCATGTATAGGTTAGTTTCCAGTGCACATGCATGTATAGGCACGCTTACACATATTGCATGGGTCGGAAAATAAAAGGAGCGCAAATAAAACTCAAAACCCTAACCATCCTAACCCTAGGTCACATGCATATGCATGTGATAAGCAATATCCAAGCACGATCATCCTTCCGACAAAAACCTTGAGACCAGCAAGCATGCATGCTGACCTTTGTTGATTTTCTTGTAATGCTTGGTTCTTATTCGAAGTGTTTTTCGAACGTGTAGTTGACGGTGTGAGGTACGTCCGCCAGGAGGAACCCGAAGCATCCCCGCGTCCGGAACAGAGCCAGGAACTGTCAGGCAAGCTCTCCACCATTGATCATGTTGAAATCCCAAGTTTATAAAATATTATGTTGTTTACGAAACATGCATGTTATGTTCTATTATCGTTATTTTATGTAGCATAGTTATGCCGATGTGTAGAAAACCCTAGTCTGACCCTGAATCCCTTGTAACCCTAAGGATTATGTACTTCGGAGATATTATCGGAAAACTTAGGATAGTGTATATACATATACTCATGCTTAGCCCTGCCGTAGTGGAATTAGGGTTTTGAAAAAGAAAAGTAGTAACACCCCATATTTCATGTGGTGAACTTTTGAGAAATGGACCGTCGTGTCCAAAGGTGTATGAAGGTAGCATAGCCATGGGTTGGTATGTTTTACCGGAAATGGTTTTGTGAAACCGAGCTGAAAAGGGAGAAGATTTTGATTCGGGTCAGTAATGAAGGGTGAAAGCAGGGAGTTTGTTAAAGAGCGAGGTAAGGCCCGTCGTGGTTCTCGCTGCCCGTTTACGGGAGTGGTGTGGAGTCCTTCTCGGATCACTTAAGGACCGATCTTAAGTGCCGTTTGGCCAAGTCTTACCGTACGTCCACATGTCCTTTGTGGGAAGGACTTGACATAGTACCCGGTCTGAACTAGCATGAACCCGTGGGCAGTTATAGAGTGCGGATGGGGTAGTTTAACCCCTGTAGAGAACAAATACAGCAGTTTAGCGAGGCATTGTTCGCCACAAAGTTAGAACACCAACCTCCTTGTAGCGATGATACTGACTCAAGCTAGGTTTGAGACATGTCCTTCGGACGGGTTCATGGCTGGGTTCACACCGGCGAAGAGTCTCGTTGTACTAGCTCTGGTAGTATGCAGTGCACAGTATGCCCAGGGTGACCTATATCGTGTCGGTAAAGCCGTACCACCTCTGCAGAGGGTTAAAACTATTCGAATAGCCGTGTCCGCGGTCATGGACGAACTTGGTTAGGCCACACTAAAATAGACTGGCTTTCAAAGTCAAAAATGGATTATGGGTTATGGGTTTAAGGACGCGATCCGCCGTGTTCGCAGGGCAGCATGCCAAGTTCCCGTTGTAGCGGGAAGAGTGAAGAAGGGGTTCCCTGTGGACTCGGGCAAACCCTAGAATCCCCGTAAGTACGAGGTGAGCTGTGTCTCCCTGAGGAACCGGGTGATTGTCGTTGGTATCCCCGTAAGTACGAGGCGAGCGGTGTCTCCCTGAGGAACCGGGGCGAGTACCATGCTTTGCCGTTGTAGCGGAAAGCACAGAGATGAACTCCCCGTTGTAGCGGGTTGAGTGAATCAAGCAGGTACCTTATCTCGCTGCGTCGGGATGTTTTGTTAAAATCGCTTTTACCTCTATTTATTTATTTGTAAATGCAAACTTACTTTCTCGCACAACATGAAACTTAGGGTAGAGCCAATTTCTTGATTACTTTCGAGCATGCTCATATCCGTAATAAACTCCCTGGCGGAGCGCTTGCGAGTACATTCAATGTACTCACCTGGCTTGTTATGTGGCCAGACGAAGAGGAGGAATACCAGTCTGGTGATAGCGACAGCGACTTCGAGGCGTAGGGTTTCTTCCCCAGTCAGTTGCCTATGGTTCGGCATACCGATGGGCTATCTACCGTGTTTTATTCCGCTGCTGTTTAAATTTGGCCAATAGGCCTGGCTTGTATAAATAAAAGACCAAGTATGGCTGAATATTGTAATGAATGATGTATTGCATGGCTATGTTATCAAGTACTTGTGTGTATCGACTATTGATCCAGGGATCGATACAGTAAACACAAGGGTTTATCCAGCCTCAAAACCGGGTACGCCACATCCTTTCCCTGATAACCCTTCTTTCTGGAACCTACTAACCTGCCTACACTCAATGTAAATGTTAGATTCCAGTTTGGGTTGCCATTAACCATCAAAACCAACTTGGGGCCTAGATGCTACGTGAGTTTATCTTCAGCTCCTTACGCAAGAAGAAGGCATCCTGGAGGATCACGATGAAAAGGGTGTCACCTACTTCCCATCTCCTGGTTCTCTTTTCTTTGAATCCCTATTCTTGCTGTCACTATGAATATTGTATCCCCAAACTTGATCAATCGAACTGGTACCTATCAATTGGTATCAGAGCCACACCACCACCCTTTCGCTCTGGATCCAAAAGCCACTAAGCAGAACTGATTGATCATTGAGACCTGTCGTCAAGCACGCGAGATGGATGAAGTTCTCAAGGAGTTGAAGTCGATGCGCAAGCATCAGGACAAGCGCCATGAGGAGTTGAATTCAAAGATCGACTCCATCAGCTCGTGGAAACCCGATCTCAAAGCCAAGGTTACTGATCTGTAGTCTACTGTTCACGATCTGCAGGCCCTGGCCAACCATAGCAAGGTTCTCCACTCTGAGCTGCCACCGGCATCGTCCTCCACACTAGGCGGCACCACCACCACTCCACTAGGGGGAGCTGCGCAATCTCTTCTTGGTGTGGCGCGGTTGGGAGCGTTCCTAGGGCCAATGGTCATGGCGTCAACCTGACTGTATAGGGGCAGGCGGTGGGCATACTCCACATCCCGCCACCTCCTCCAGCCAATGGTACGCGATTTCATTCCATCACTGATTCTATGAATTCGCTGTCCCCCGATTTGGCACAATTTTTGCAAATTACCAATGTTTCTGGAGTTTCTGGATTGGGTTCTACCTTGCCGACCGCCATTTTTCCTCGATTTGATGGGGAGAACCCACGGTTGTGGCAATCGCAATGCGAGGAGTATTTTGAGATGTTTGAGGTTCAACCACAATTTTGGTTTGGATGGCTACTCTCAATTTTGCTACTTCTATAGTGGTCTGGTATCAGTCTGTTCGTAGCAAGATTTCGCATTTGGATTGGAAGGGATTTTGTGATTTGATTTCTGCTCGTTTTGGCCATGACCAGCACCAACAATTAATTCGGCACTTTTATCACCTGCGCCAGACAGGAACTGTACAAGAGTTTATTGATCGCTTTGAGGAATTGATGAACCATTTGAATTCTTACTCTGATGCAACTCATCCTTATTATTTTCTTACCAAATTTGTCGAGGGTCTTCATGATGACATCCGCGTGGTGGTGATGGTCCAGCGGCCACCGGGCCTGGACGCTGCGTGCTCCCTTGTGTTACTTCAGGAGGAAGTGATCGTGGGCGCGCGCAGGGACCGACCGAGGCGGTTCGAGCATCCTGTAGCATACTCGGCACGCCAGGCGGGTCCGCTGCCCCTGCTGCCAATCTAGGGCCGATAGGCTCTCGCTCCGGTTGCTGAGGATCGCCAAGGCGTTGAAGGAGCCAGAGCCAACAGAAAACACGACGGTGTCGCAGCGTTGCGGGCATACAAGCGCGCACGTGGTTTGTGCTTCACCTATGGCGAGCGCTGGGGCCGGGATCATAAATGCCCGGCTTCGGTCCAATTGCATATTGTCGAAGAATTACTCCAAATTCTTGAATTGCAATACCCTAAGCAGGAAGAAGAAGAGGGCAGTCAGTTGAGTTGATAGCAATCTCCAAACAAGCCGTGGAAGGAACAGTATCCCCTCGGACAATCAGATTACATGGATGGGTGCAGGGCATGGAGGTGTTGTTGTTAGTTGATTCAGGCAGTTCGTCATCCTTTGTCAGTGCGCAGTTGGCAGCCCATCTTCCAGGGGTTCAAGAGTTGGCTCACACTATCCAAGTTTAGGTTGCTAATGGAGAACTTAGATGCTCTCAACACGTGAAGGGTTGCTCGTGGTGGGTTCAGGGCCATCGTTTTATTTCTGATCTGCGTGTTCTTCCTCTAGGTAGCTATGATATAATTCTGGGCATGGATTGGCTTGAAGACCATAGCCCGATGACTATTGATTGGGTTAACAAGTCACTGCAGTTTCAATTAGAGGGGTGTACAGTTCTCCTACAAGGGCTTATGCAGAAAAGCAATACATGTACAACTATTTCCTCCCATCAGCTAGCAGGCATTAGCAAACGTCAGACCTCAGTTCACTATATACAGCTAGCAATGGTGGTTGACATTGATGAAACTCCTATTCCTGCTGTAGTGCAATCTTTGTTAATTGAATTTGCTGATATTTTTGAAGAGCCACAGGGTATGCCACCATCACGAACCTGTGATCACTCTATTCCCTTGCTGCCAGGAGCTCAACCTTTTGCTTTGTGGCCCTATAGGTTTGCACCCGATCTGAAATCAGAAATTGAAAAATAAGTTGTTGAGATGTTGTAGAGTGGAATAATTCAACACAGCCGTAGCCCGTTTTTGTCACCGGCTATACTCGTCAAGAAGAAGGATGGGAGTTGGCGGCTGTGCATTGACTATCGCCAACTTAATGCTTTGACATGCAAGATGAAGTATCCACTTCCTGTGATCGACGAGTTGCTAGACGAATTGGTAGGTGCTTCATGCTTCTCCAAGCTCGATCTGTGGGTTGGATATCATCAAATTTGTATGGCAGAAGGTGAAGCCCACAAGACTATGTTCTAGACCCATTCCGGGCATTATGAGTACAAGGTCATGTCGTTCGGATTGGCTGGAGCACCGGCAACATTCCAACGCGCTATGAATGACACTCTTGCTCCTGTTCTTCGTAAATCTGCTCTGGTATTCTTCGACGACATTCTTGTTTTCAGTCCATTGCTATCAGAGCATTTGGCCCATCTCCACACTGTACTCCAACTTCTCCGCAAAGATCAGCGGAAGGTCAAGAAATCTAAATGCTCGTTTGCTCAACACCAATTGTCCTACCTTGGGCATGTGATTAGTGCTAATGGGGTCGCGATTGAAGAGTCCAAGGTGAGGGACATGCAGCAGTGGCCGACTCCAATCAAGGCAAAATAGTTGCGTAGCTTTTTGGGGCTTGTGGGTTACTACCGCAAATTCGTTCGTCATTTTGGATTGATTAGCGGACCTCTTACTAATCTCCTCAAGAAACATTGTATTTTCGTCTGGACAACTGAGTGTGATGCTGCGTTTCTTCAGCTCAAGCAAGCACTCAACTCTGCACCCATTTTGGCTCTTCCTGATTTTTCTAAGCCTTTTGTGATCGATACGGATGCTTGCGATAAGGGGGTGGGTGCAGTGGTTCAACAGGATGGCCATCCTATTGTGTTTATGAGCAAGGCTCTCAGACCTCGCAATTAGGGGCTTTCGATTTATGAAAAAGAGTGTCTTACCGTGCTCATTGTGGTGGATCATTGGAGATCATACCTGCAAATGAATGAGTTTGTGATTCACACTGACCAAAAGAGTCTTGTCCACTTCGAAGATCAGCAGTTGTTGACTCCATGGTAGCAGAAGGCATTCACCAAATTATTGGGTCTTCGCTACCGCATATGTTACAAGAAAGGGGCTGAGAATAGAGCCGTAGATGCTTTATCTCGTAAGGAGCATGATATTGCTACCGAATGCGCCGCCTTCTCTGAATGTATTCCTTCCTGGCTAGAGGAGGTAATAGCCAGCTATGTTAATGATGTTCATACCCACTGTAACATCCTGATTTTCAGAGCTTTTCAAAATCTTTTATTTAAAAATCAGAGCTAGAAAATTTTGTTATTTATTCTCTAATTAATTAAATCTAATTAGAATTTCACAAATTGGACCGGAGTTAATTTGAGTTAATGCAACTTGAGTTTGAGTTGTTTTCAAACTTGGAATATGTCTCTAGAGTTTTTCTCAGAATTTTCGGAGTTTGTTTGATATTCAATCTCACTCTACTGTTCTTTATTTTTATTTTGGTTTTCTCCTTTTCTTTCCTCCTTTCCTTTATGGCCGCCATCCCGGCTCATCCCCACCTGGCATCCTGCCGTCTCATTTCTCCCTTGAGCAGCCACCTCGGCGAGTGTTGCATAGCGCAGCATGTGTCGCCACCTCTTTTCCAATAGGGTTTAACCTAAATCTCTTTCCCCTAACCTTCCTATAAATACCCCACACCCCTCCCAACTTTTCCCCACTCCCCCACACTCTTTTCCCACGAAACCCTAGCCCCCAAACCCCCCAAACAGCCGCCACCCCCCCCCTCTTTGCCTCCATGCAGTTTCTAAACAACACATATCACCTCAGTGTTTTCCCAATTTCTGTCGCATCGAACATCTTTTGGCAAATCCCTTTAGTGAGATTATTCTTAACCTTTTCCTCTACCTCTCTGCAAAATTTGGTGAAGATCCAACGGTGCAAGCATCGGAAAATCTCCAAATACTAACGTGCTGTTTACACCCTGATTTTCTACATGTGCATCTAGATTGGAATGACGCCCTCATTAGCTCGGACCTCCTTTTCAAGATCCATTCAGTGGGATCCTAGATAATGTTGTCAAAATCATCTCCACAAAATTTGAAGACAATCCAATGGTCCAATCTCTGGGAAATCAAGATTTGACTACACGAACGGTACAACGGCATTATCACCTCTTTCCCCATTGATCCGTTGAGTCTTTGAAAAATCCCTTTGGTGAAGTTGTGCCTTAGGTATCTATGAGCACCTCTGTAAATTTTCACCTTGATCCATGTAGCCGTTTGGCGGGAATTGATCCGTCTCCGATGTGCTGTCTGCGGATGTCCAGATTCAATCTGCAGAACATCTAACTTGTCTGATCTTTTCCCGTTGACTCGGTAAGAATTCTCCAAAACCCTTTGGTAAGATTGTACCTCTGTGTGTCTAATTTCTAACCCAATTGGCGGATTGTAATTTCGTTGAGCTAGCATCATGCAGCGTCCAAAATCCTCCGGTCTGTCCAGAACCGATCTATGTCCAGTTCCAACCGTTTCATGTTGCGAACGTCGCCCCCACCCATATAGTTAATCTCCTATCATCTTGTGGTGCATCATGACATTATTTTACACCATTAATCCTTGTTTGAAATCACTCGCATCACCCTATGTTCATCTATAATGTTCTTCATTATTGCTTGATCACCAAATTAAATTGAATGTTATGTTAGACTATAGTTTCATATATTTATATGTTTAGTTCTTATATAATCATTGCTTCTATTTATGTAATGTTCATGCTTAAAATTCATCATGTGATCAATCATGTTTAGTTCAATACTAGGTTTATTCATCCATATAGCTACATGTTGCATGTTTGTATAGTTGAATATAACATATGCATATACAATATAATTCGGTTTTAATAGTTAGTAGACATGAGGTAGTTCAACATGTTAGTTTAATCTTGTTTTTATTGCGGATAAATTTGTTCATATTTAATAAGATTCATATTGCATGATCTTATGTATGTTCACATATATTGTGTTATACAATATATAACCGAACCTAATATTGCATATAACCTATAATAGTAGAAGCATAATCTTACTAACTGAATATTAATATGACATATCATATGGTAGTTGATCTTTGTATAATATGACCATCACCACCTACTCAAATATAATAGATAGTAATAGATTATTGTATATGGCATAAGGTTTCTTACTAGCATATTAGTGTCTTTAATCACACGTGATGATGATTGTTTAGTAAACATGTTATGATTCCCATGTCACCATGTGTAGATAATATGATAAGATATATATGTGTAGATTTAAATGAAAGTATGACATGATGTTATGCAAAATATAAAGTTATTATATATATAGATGCTTCCTGTTTTAACTAATGGTGTTGTAAAATATTTAGCCATAATGGTAACCTTTGTTTATAGTATGATTAAGATTACACGCATAGTTTATATTCACATATTACGCTTCATATAGATTGCATATATGGTCATGTATATATGTTACATGTATATATTGCCCGTGTTTAAATAATAGTTTGATATGACTTGGTGTCACACCTCGATTTTCCAAAACCTGAAAATTAGGGCCAACAAAAACTTTTTGCGCTAACAACAAATACTCTCATAACAAAAACCTAATTAAAAACTTTGTCGTCTCTCTCGCAACAATATCGTCGACAAATACAACTACCATGTGATGTCTTTCCCTCTCGACACATATGATCCAAAAATTTACATCACGACTATCTCTTCATCCGTTCCCACCATGCGTCCCTCTACGCAAGGCGACCTCCACCCGTCTTCTACCCTATCGGGTTATTCACAAGCCTGTATATGCAAAACTACAATTTCCCACATGCATGTACCGACACGCGTATGTGCGCATCCTCGTCTACCATGCGGCGTCGTTGCAAAATTGAGCATATATACGACGCAAACCTCTTTCAAATGCCGTGATCTTCTAACACCTACTTCGCCATGTCATATCGTGAGTATGTGCACATATATACTGCTTTTGCATATACGCATGTACGCAAACTTTAACCCACCATGAATTTCCACATCTCTCTTGTCCCTAGTGCAAACTCCATATATGTCAAAACACCCAAGTGTATGTGTGCACATACACTCCGAATGCTATTTCGATTCCTTCGAACAAAAGTGGGTTCCAAAACCCTAACTCCTTGTCCTCCCTTGGCCCTTCCGCTTTTGTCTCGAATACTTAACCCTGTAAACATATTCCATTAACGAGGTGTTTAAGAAAAAAATACATGAAACGTTTAAATCGTGACCTCTCACCTAACTCTTGCTGTGCAGAGTCTCTCAGAACTACACATATAATATTCTGGCTTTATATCTAGATTAATTTCCTTTGCATCTTGATGGTCTTGCCGATTGGAACAAGCCTACTCAGGTAGTAGCTGGAATCGATCCATTTGCACGTGTATATGCTCCTGAGCATATATGCAGTACCAATCCACCCCACCTTTCATATTTCTATACGTGATTGCTGCCCCTAATGCTATCTAGCTCAAGCTCATGCTCATCCCACCCAAAATTGTCCAACCCATCAAAATCGGCAGCCACCAAAGTACCCGTATTTAATCATGTACATGGCATTAGTCCCACCGCTCATGCATATTTTTCCACGTGATCTTAGTAGGGAAATATACGGGTATGCACAGGAATATACTACATGTGACGGTGCTCTTAAAAAAGGATCTTGACCTCCTTCAAACCAGGCCTGAGCTGAGGTAAAATTCCAGCAGTACCAACTCACCATTATTTTCCGTGAAGTGACCAAACACCTGCACTGTTCCTTCCTGTCACCTCTCCTTCTCAATAGAATTTGGTGCCCATTTTCCCTGTGCCCCTAAGACATCTCATTCATTCAATAGTGTATCTCTGCACCAGTGCACTATCTCATCTTTATTCCTTCGCGCCTTGCTCGCTGGTTCTCTTGCCAATGCATGCACCGAGCGATGCACAACTTCCCGTGCTGAACACTGCCGGTGCTATTCCTCCCTGAACACGTATCACTGCCATCAAAAAAAATCGGTGCCTAACTCGGCTTGATTCCCGCCGTTGCTAGCGTTGCCACGCGTCCGTAGCCATGTGCCCTGCTGCCATTAACATGCTATAAAGCTTCCCCCTCTTGCCCTGCCATTAAATTACCGAGCTACTTCTCTGCATTTTCCATCCGCTCCATGTCGTAGCTCCCCCTAGCTATGTCCCGGGGCATCCAGAGCCGAGTGCCCGAGCAGTCCCAAGCTCCTCTCTAATGTTCTCCTCTACCCGAGCTGAGTTTCCCACTTCCTTCAAGCACCGAGCATCGCGTAGCCCTTCACCCAAGCTACTCATGCTGCTTTCAAGCACTTCCCCGCTCAATCTTTCCCCAGCGCCCAAGCCGCCTCGGTACTCATCGTCAACCACCAGGTCGCTGTCAGCCACTGGTAGGAGCTCGCCCGCGTCGCTCCGCTGGGCCGCTTGACCCGAACCGCCCAAGTCGTCGGCCGCGGCACCCTGGGACGTTGCCGCTGAGTACTTCCGAGGTGAGCGACCACCCCCACTGGTGAGACCACCGCCGACTGCCTCGCAGGCAACCCCGCCACCCTAAGCTCCTCAATCTCAAACTGCGTGCTCCCAGAGCTCCTCTCCTCCCCTCCCTTCTTCAAGCCAGGCCTGAAACCGAGCTTTCTCCACTTCCCTCTAGTTCTCCAGCACCAGGACCGGCCCAGGCCACTCGTCTTTCCACTTCTGACCCGAAAAGCTCCGGTGCGGACTATGCCAGATCTAACCGAGCTCCAAGTCTGCCGCACCCCTGTTTCCTCCGCACGCCATCCCCGCCTCATGCTCGTGCGCGGCCGCCGCCGCCAGTCGAATCCCGCCGCCTCCTCGCTGCTGTCCAGCAAGCCGCCGCTAGGCTTCCCTCCACTCGCCGTCACCGGCACTGGCGAGACCGTGCCTCGCGTGGCGCCACTCCGACGAGCCTCCAACCCCGACGATACCGCTCGGCCAACACCTCCCTTGGCCCCGCCTTGCGCCCCAACTAGCTCCCCTCGCCACCGGCTTGACTCCTCCCCTCACTCCACCTGGGTCACTACGACGCCAGCGAGCTGCCCTTGCCACACCTCCGTCAGTGGCACCGCAACGCCGCTAGCGCCCGACCGCTCCAAGCCCACTCCATCCCCGTTGTCCCCAGACATGTCGCCATGAGTAGCCGGTAATGCCCCGAGCCACCTACCGATTAAATCTCTCAGTCCTCACTCTCTAAGCTCCTCTTTCTTGGTGATTAGTAGCTCTAATCTGAGTTAAGCATGCAAAGGAGAGCAGTTAAGAGGACGATTAACCCAAGCTGCTGCTGCCAACCAACCCTCAAGCGGGATGAACGGAAGCGCAGTCTCAGAAGTGTGCCTTCCCTCGATGAAGACATAGTTGTATATCCCTTATCTTGGATTGACGTTTTCCCCTCTTGAAAGCGCACTCTCCTTACTTATTCCATCCAGCCCGTTTCTGTTTTTCCAAAGGCACATTCCACAAATTCGCCTCCAATAACACCTTCTAAACCACCTCAAAACTTAAGCAGTGGGCGACGTCTTTACAAATCCGTTAATCAAAATTAAACGAATCTGTTGCTAACCTTCTAAAAATTCATAAGATCTCCAACAGTACCACTATTAGGATTTCTGAAATTAAATCGAAAATGCTTTAAACCCATATACTGTGTATACCCCTTGAAAAATTCCTAATGAAATGGTTCTTTTACTTGTAATCTTGAAAGTTCCAAAACCATCTAACACTACCACCTTCTTAACATGTGAAATTATCATAAGGTCAAATAGGAGTACAACTCAGACCTAAACATCATATAGGTGGATCTTCTGCAATTGGAGCTAAACTAGTTGACCCTTTTGCTGATACCTTTTAAAGTAAACCAATATAGTATTAAGGATCCAAATGTTTTTAAAGCAATAGGGTAGTGTGAAGCCCGTGTTACTCGGTATCCATCATAGTTGATATCTTTTGATGTGTTCATCGAAACCCTAAATCATACACCCACACGGTGGTAATGAATTTGTCGAGAACCTTTTTCAAAGTGGATACACCATCTGAAACCAACCAAGATATAGGAACCAAGAACATCTAAGTGCTATTAAGCTAATTGACCAAATGAGCGAGGGTTTCCGGTTCTAAGAGAAACCCTTATTGCATGTGAGATAGAGCTTTCTCGCCCCTTTAAAAACCCTAATAAACATTTAAATCCAGATCACCTATTCTAAGGATTCATGAATGTATGCTGGATTCTTATTTTGTTTTTCCTCGCCTCATTGCTTATTCGGTGTTTTCCGACGTGTAGATACGGTGTAACGAGACCTCGTGCGAAATATTCTGGACAATCGCCGTATCGAGTCCAAAGCTCGAGAATCCACCAATATTGCCAGGCAAGCATTCCCACCTTGACCATGTTGAATTCCATACTTGTGAAAGATAATTAATTTGTTTGCGAACCTGCATGCTATGTGAATATCAACACTATTTTATGCTAGATTAGTTATGCCTAGTAAATGCAGGTGAGGTAGGTTCTGAAATCCGATCCTTGTAGCCCTAGGAATATTTAGCCGGTTGATATTCGACCGACCAACTAAGTAGGAGTATAGGCTTTAGCCTTGCTTAGTCCTGCTGTAGTTAAAACTAAGTTTTATCGGTTACAATGGGTATGGGATCAAAACCATCGGTTTGTTTATACATTCTGAGGAATCTTTTAAAAGGAAATGATTGTCAAACTCCTGAATGAAAGGATGGAGGATTTTGATTCGGGCAAGAACATTAAGGGATGCCGGAGGATGGTAGAGTAGCCAGTTGCTACTTGAGGTGATGAGTATGGAATGGTAGGGTAGCCGGTTGCTACCTGAGGTGAAGGGTTGAAACTGGAGTCTTGCTTGAATCGATTAAGGATCGAACCTAAGTGCCGCTAAATCAGTTCCACTTCGTACGTCCACATGTCCTTTATGGGAAGGGCATGACTTGGTACCCTGTCTAATGCTAGAGCTCGGAACCGTGGGAAGTTAGGGTGATGTGCTAGGGTGGATTTGGGATCCCTAGAGGATCTTTACGGAACTGCGTGAAGGTAAAGCTCTCAGTGAGTTCCACATAGTACGTGTACATAGGTTCGACACAAAGGTGGAGAGTCCCATTTTTGTCATCCGGGATGCAAAAGTTGGGTCCGGCTCTAGTGTGAACACGGGCGAAGGGTCTCATTGCAATAACCCTGCCAGCACACCTCGCGAAGTGTGCCTACTGGTACTTGGCAACAAGAGGGACTTGCATCTTGTGGGTAAAGCCGTACAACCTCTACAGAGTGTTAAAAACTATTCGAATAGCCGCGTCCTCGGTCATGGACATGAACTGGCAACGCCACACATTGGTTAGACTGAGTTTTGTTTGCGAAAGCTTGGGGAATGGGATTAAGGATGTGGGCATGGCGTGTCCACAGAGTGCAATTTACGCTACACGGCTGGTAGCAAAGAATTGCAGGAGGAGGAGGCTAGCCATGCTATCCGGGATAGCACGGGCTGGGCATTGAGTTGAGGAGGCTAGTCGTACTATCCGGGATAGTACGAGCTGAGCATTGAAACGAGGAGGCTAGTCATACTGCCCGGGGTAGTATGGACTGAGCTGTCGAGAAAAGAGAAAAGGAGGTAGACCCGCAAGAGAAGTTTTTGTGCTTGGAATTATTTTGGTTTACCAAAACTGCATTTGAATCTACTATCCTCGTATTTAAATTGAAAACTTACATTTCCGTACAATAAGCAACATAGGGTAGAGCTATTCCTTGAACTATTCCCTGCATGAAATATTGCCGCATATTTCCTCCTGTGGGAATAGCCTGCGAGTACATTCCATGTACTCACCTGGCTTGTTGATTTGGCCAGACGAAGGAGACATCAATTCCGAGGATACGATTATGATCGCGAAGGCTAGGGCGTAACCCCAGTCAGTTGCCTGTCGGGTATGGCATATTGATGGGCTTCAACACCGCTTGATTCCCGCTGAAAGTTTATAGCCGTTGGGCTACAGATATCAGACTATTGACCTTGACGGTCTATTCACATATTATAATATGATATGTGTGTATGACAATGATACACAAGTTAACTTGTGTGTATCGGCTACTGATTCCAGGGACCGGTACAGTAATCACAAGGGAGTATCCGGTCTTAAAACCGGGTACGCCACACTTGGTTAGCACATTAAGTAAACTCTATTTATATTTTAATTATTAGTTGAACATAGTTAGGATTGCACATGCTTAGCCTATGTCTATCTTTAATATTGATTGTTACATGATGTATATTGTATGGTGGAATGTGCATATGTTCGTGCACATCTTAGACGTACCTATAGTTTAATTCATGTTTATTTAAGGATTGTTACATAATAGTTTGTCACGTTATTAATCTCTGTGTATAATATGGTTAAGATCACACACGTCTCATATTTGTTCGATGCATTTCATGTGATTTACATATGCAGCTATGTGTATATATTTATGGATATATACATAGGCTAATTCATGTTTTAGATAATAATCCGTCATGCAATGGCTGACACATTATTTTATTCATGTGTATAATTTAATTGTTTGTTTAAACACGATTAAGTTGCACATGTTCAATATGACTTTATGTTGCATAATCATGTAGTTGCATATAGAGATATATATAATTAGACTTAATATTGTTGACAATCTACATGTTGGAATAATAATCCCTTACTGAGTTATTATTATTTAATCATATCGTATGTTAGTTGATGGACATATAATATGTATATACTAGTATGCATAGCTTGATATCTTATGTTACATTTCCATAAGGTGGTGTATACTCACACATACATGGTTAACATTTAGGTATCGATTATGATATATGCATATATGTTGCTAATAATCATTCTTTACTAAAATATTGTTATTGTTATGTGTACTATGTGTAGGTTGATTGCTGCATTGTATACACACAATAGCATTAGTAGAGTTAATGTCATGTCATAGATTACATGTATGTTTGGTGCATGTCATATCGATGCTAGTTGTTATTTGGCCATATAGTTTAATCACCGTTTGCATTATCAATGATTGTTATTAGATTATAACTGCATAATCATATGTTATCTTATGCTACGCCATAACTAGTCTCTATTTCATGCCGTCTATCTAATTTGTTACATGATGTCTAATTATGTATTGCATGATAGTCCATATAGATTGTCATATCGCCTGTTATCATTTCTTGTCGACTAGCATGTCAGGATCTTGCTTGTTTACTAGTACAATGGGTCATATTTGTTTTACTAGTATGTTGGGTTTTCATGTTTAATCATATGGTTGTGCTATTGTTGTCATCGACCATATATTGTTCCCAGTCGCATATCTATCCCTATCTCGCATGTGGATTAACTTTAGTCCTTTTACATGCAAATTCTATCCTCCATAAATCTATCCTTTTTCCAGAATGATCTGATCCGGAAGACCATCTTTCGAGTACATGTACTCTATCTGGTTGAGATATATAATCTCACACCTTTCTAGTTGTCTTTCGATAATCCTATCCCTTTACCTTTGTCCTTTGACACCTATCCAACCCTGCTAGCCCTATTCTTCTGGTATTTCCATTTGATATTTAATTTGGATTTATATTTATTTGCCTTGCACTTTATTGCTGTTGCGACAAATAGGAAGTAGCGAAGTTGGGTAAGGTCAAGTTCCTGCAGAAGAAGACCAACTCGTCAACGAAGGCATGCCTCTTTTCTTGATCATGTTGATCCTATATTTTTAAAGTCATTATATTTTATTGTTTATAAACATGCATGCTGTTTTAATCCAGTAGCTAGCGTGTCGATTGACACACCTTTACCTTTCCGCTTGTCGCCATGTTTACTTGATACCCTGAGTAGATTAGTAGGTTTTATTCTGAATAGAGTAGAGAATGCTTAGCTATGCTTAAAATATATCCTTAGGTTTTTTTGAATTGCCTCTACGGAGGAATGAATTTCGGATCGATGACCCTTGTTGGAACCTGTTGAGCTCGCTGAGTTAGGGCCGGATGCCCGATGTTTCCCTCTCTCTCTGTTCTTCCTATTCTACTTTGGGTGAAACTTACTATCTAATATGGTGCGGGCGACAGCTGAATCAGTGTTGAAGGAGCATATGGTTGCCTACCCGCAGAAGGCCGGTTTAAAGGAACCATTTGTCGTCCGTACCGCATAAGGCCGAAGTCATGTAATTGGAGAATTGTGTCAACAGTACAACCACATACTATATGGGCACTGGCTTGGTCAAGTAGGTTAGTCAGCCTTTGGTGTCGATGTTGCCGTACTGCAGAAGGGTTGGACGTAGCTACGAGGACCCTCGGCACAGATGGGGGGATCAGAGGGTGGGGACGTACTCTCAACTCCGAGCCAGACCCGGTGAGCATGTCACATCAGAGGGGGATCTAGCTAAAAGACCTCGTCACAACCTCCCTGCCGGTATACTGATGGGTGTGTACTATGCTGGCGATGGCCAGTGGCAACAAGACGAGATTATATCATGTGGGTAAAGTGTACACACTCTGCAGAGTTAAAACTAATCGATTAGCCGTGTCCACGGTTATGGACAGCACATGACTCATTCTTGATGAAAAGGACCTGTCCCTCTACCCCTTTGCTGATGAATCCTATGGTCGAGCTAAGGCGGGAGTCCTTGCTCAAGTGTGTTGGTCGTGGACCACACCTGTTGAAAATACCCCTGATATTAAAACTGATTTACATCAAAATGCTGCCTTCGAATCTATTATAAGTAATTCAATTAAGAGATTGCTTTACGCAAATAAACCATAAAGCCTTCCTTTGGAGCCTTGCATGTAGTATGATAGGACCATCTGCCGCCAGGTGGCTTGCTGAGTACGTGAAGTACTCATCGAGCATGTTGTTTGTTTGAACGTGTTCAGATATCTATGAGGACGATGAAGACTATGAGATATCTTCTACGTCAATGCTGAGGTTTAGGTCACGTGGCCTCCGTCGACTGCCTGTGGTTGAGATGGAGACATCTATGCTTTATTTTCCGCTGTGTTTCTAAATGGTAAGGGACATAAGTCCTAGTTACATTATTTAGTCATATCGCTGCTATAACTCAATTGTTTATGTTTCTAAAATGTTTCGTGATGTGTGCAGTGATATCAATTCGCTTGTGTTTATCAGCTTGATCCTGGACTGATGAGGAGATATACAGGGAGGGTCTGGAAGTTAAGTCCGGATCCTCACACCCGCACTCTTCTTGCTCAACTAGCAATTTCTTCTCCAATGCACAAGTTCTCCTTGCACCAAGGTGTTATCAAATATGAGAATCGCATTTGGCTTGGTAGCAATCCTGAATTGCAAGCTCGTGCCATCGCACCTCTTCATGACAACACCCTCGAGGGTCATTCTGGCTTTCCAATCACTTACCACCGGATCAAATAATTATTCGCTTGGCCACGCCTGAAGCACACTGTCAAGGCATACATTGGCAGCTATTCCATTTGTCAATAGGCAAAACCTGACATGACCAAATATCTGGGACTGCTACAACCTCTACCCATTCCAGATACAGCCTGGAAAGTGGCTACGATGGATTTCATCGACGGTTTGCTGCTCTCTTCTCGTTTTAACTGCATCTTGGTGGTTGTAGATAAATTATCCAAGTATGCACATTTCCTTCTGTTAAGCCACCCATTTACTGCTTCTCAAGTGGCACAAGTGTTCCTCGATAATGTCTACAAGCTTCACGGCATGCCCAGGGTAATTGTCTCCGACCGGGCAGCTACTGTTCACATGCACAGGTGCTCAGTTGCATCTCAGTACAGCTCATCATCCACAATCAGATGGTCAAACAGAGCGTGTCAACCAATGCTTGGAGACTTATTTACGTTGTTTTGTGCACGCCTGTCCTCACCAGTGGTCCAAGTGGTTATCTCTTGCAGAATTTTGGTACAATTCCAGCTTTCACTCTGCTCTGGGCAAGACACCTTTTGTGGATGGTCGTGAACCGCGATACCTGGGACTCTCACCTACTGATGCTTGCGACAACGCCGATGTTCAGCAATGGTTGCAAAATCGAGCTACCATGATAGCTTTTGTGCGTCAACACCTCAACCGAGCTCAACAGCGCATGAAGAAACAAGCTGACAAGAAGAGAAGTGAGCGCAGTTTTGAGATTGGTGATAAGGTATTCTTGAAGCTACAGCCTTATATTCAGACATCTGTGGCACCACGGGCTAATCACAAGTTATCATTCAAATACTTCGGTCCATTCCCAATTGTGGCTCGTATTGGGGCAGTGGCATACAAGCAACAACTACCAGCTTCAGCGGCGATACTCCCAGTTTTTCACGTATCCCTGCTCAAGTGAGCTTTGTCACATGAGGTGCAGGTAACGCCTACTCTTCCTTCATCGCTAACCATGACTCAGGTACCGGAAGCTGTGGTAGATACCAGATGGGTGCGCAAGGCGAACAAGATGAGTAAGCAGGTCCTTGTCAGCTGGTCATCTACTCAACCGGGCGAAAATACTTGGGAAGATGAAGCGGACTTGCAGCGGCGCTTTCCTCGTTCCCCGGCTTGGGGTCAAGTCGGTGTTTTGATATTGTCAGCAGCCCTGATACTGTCGACAGGGACAAAGACAAAGATGAAGAAGAGATGAGGCCCAAGCAGATGATCAAGCCCAACAGGCGATATGTTGGCGAGGACTGGGTCCAAGTTGGCAGGCAAAGTAGGAAGGTCGGCCACGGCGCTGCGTGAGTTTATCTTTAGCTCCTTACGCAAGAAGAAGGCATCCTGGAGGATCAGGGTGAAAAGGGTGTCAATTACTTCCCATCTTCTGGTTCTCTTTTCTTTGAATCCCTATTCTTGCTGTCACTACGAATATTGTATCCCTAAACTTGATCAATCGAATTGGTACCTATCGGTTGGGCATGCTTCTTCAGGGAGTACGGGAGAGAGGAGCTCTTGCCATGGCCAGACTCCTGCGCGCGCCGCTATTATCGAGGCTGCAAGTCCCTGGCGTCCTCCCTCAACACCTGTGCATGTTTTCTACACGTAGCCTACCGCTTGTTCTGCTCATCGGGAAAGATATTGCTTCAGCCTTTTTATAATTTACTTCTATCCTTCCTGCAAAAGGGATTTTTCATTATTTTTCAGCAGCTAGCTGCAGTTTCCTAGAGTGGCAGCTTCGTAGCAACTTAACTTCGTGGTTACATGTCGATATCAAGAATCGATGGAGGGTATGCCGACGTCGCAATTGCTTTGTTCAGTAGCTCGCCGAGACAGTTGAGAGAGCCCTTGTTACGGAGACTGAGGTCTGATTGAGCTGACTACTGCAGATTGAGCCTGGTAAAGCATCTATAATATCTATAACTCGATCTTTCTCAACTTCAAATGCATATATCAAGTAATTGTCAGAAAAGTCGTTGATGTGGCATCAACTGGCGAGCACAATCGAGACCCCTGCATATTCTGGTTATAGTTTCGTGTTTGAGTTCTCGACCAATCAAGTTGTTGGCTTTTGCTATGACCTTCTACGCTTTTGACGTGTATTTTATACTTTATCGTCTATCTCATATGTAGCCTTGTATTTTTTCTGTACTATTTTTCGCAGCCTTATAACCCATTTTTAGGTTTGAAAAAATGGTTTTTGTATTCAATTTGAAGTGGCCGTTTTATTTCCTGTCGAATTCACCTGAAATGGTAGAAAGCGAATATTATTTCTGTAGATTTTCTTTTAGCGATTCTGGCTCTCCGAAGGA